>OX439134.1:22216130-22258630 GCA_949318235.1 Ecdyonurus torrentis
ATGTGGATCTTGGCAAAATATAACGTACAGCTCTGGCTAAAAGTTTGAGAACGATTTGTTTAGGCAACCCGCAATCACACTTTGATATATTTATGGGAAAACACTGCGGCCGCCGCTGCTCGATTCTTAAACTATTGGCCAGAGCTGTACAATTATAATATATATATATATATATATATATATATATATATATATATATATATATATATATATATATATACATATATATATATATATACATATATATATATATATATATATATATATATATATATATATATATATATATATATAATATATATATATATATATATATATATATACATATATATATATATATACATATATATATATATATATATATATATATATATATATATATATATATATATATATATATATATATATATATATATTATATATATATATAATATAATAATGTATAATATATATACTCTAAAAAATGGTGCATTACTTTAGTGACGAATCCTAACTTATTTAAGATAATCACTTTTAAGTTATTATGAGTAGCTAAAATAATGCATTTTAGCAAGTTATTAAAAATAACTATTTCAACTTAAAATAGCTGAAATAATCTTAAAACTAATTCAAACAACTAAAATTAGCTATTTTTAATAACATGCTAAAATGCATTGTTTTAGCTACACGTAATAACTTAAAAGTGTATATCTTAAATAAGTTAGGATTCGTAAAGTAATGCACCAGTTTTTAGAGTGTAGGGTTATATTTATAGTATTTTGACATATCTGCTCGAGCAAGAAATCAAAGTACATGTTAAAACTGGGACTCGTTTCAAAGTTCATACGTATTATGAACACTCTATAGCTTTTAACCACTTTTGACTCTAGAAGCTCCAACATGTCCTTGCTTAAAAGGTTTCTGTTTTCAAGAAATTAATATAATGCACAGTCATGGAGTATCGGTATCGACTACGATACGATATCCGATACTATACCGATACTTTTATCGTATCGGTATAGTATCGGGGCCTTTTTTTAACTTAGTATCGAATATCGGTATCGATCACCGATATCAGTAAAATATCGTCGAATTTCGATACTTTTTTCCGATACTTTGAGACTTTTGCTCGCTCTCATAAAATAAGTCAAAATACAAAAAAAAAATACAAAAAAAAAAAAAATACAAAAAAAAATAATAAAAATAAAAACTTTAGAATTTAGAAGCAACGAGAACATTCCACAAGTAGTGATTATCTGGACAATAAAAGTCACTCCTATATTTTTCATTTTGCTATAACAACAGCTATATAGGGCAGGGCGACGTGCAAAAAAAGTATTTTTATTTTATACCTTTTCAGTATAAGTATTAAAAGAATAAAGCATGGAGCCACCAGGTAAAGCTAAAAACTGTTGTATTTTACATACAATAAAAATAAAACCACGGTGTTAAATTTTTTTTTCTGAGCGATTGTCGTCAAGTTTCTGAGAAATCCGTCGTGTGCTTGTACACTATCTATGATCTCTCCTAATGACTAAAGCGCCGGTAGAAAGCACAATAAAATAATATAACCCAATGATTGACATTTTAAAACTTTGAACTGTAAATTAATTCAATGCATTACAAATAACAAAAGATGGAGCATACTTCCATTAATATCTTTCTACGAAATTTTTACAAGGTTAAAAATTTTAAAAGGCTTACAAAATCAAAGGATTTTGGCGACCAGAGGGGAAATTTGGACTTTAACCCCTTTGGTTTAGCGGGGATGATTTGAGCCCCACCATGGGGACACGAACTGTTGACATAGGAAACTCAGCGGTTTTCTTCAGATTCGTGGATACTTTCAGAGGATTAACATTAATTTAGCTCACGTTGTTATATAATAACCTTTTTAAAAAACATCTAGAGGTAAGTACTTTTTTCGTATTATATATTATTATTTTGAATTTTATTTTGTTGTATGCGCATTCAAAAACTAAAAATCGTCAGCTTTTTGTAATTATATTCGCATAAAAATGACTATGTAAGACGTTTAAAATATTTAAATTATATTAACAGTAAGACGAAGAAAAAAAAAAAAAACAGGAGTGTGATTCATTCTTTTACTGATCTATAATAATTAAATTATCTATTTATTTTATTTTTTTTCATTATTTATTTATTCATTCATTTTTTAATTGTGATGCCAAAAGCACTAGATATTTTTCTAAAGGTTAAAGGTTAAATCTGAATGTCTGACAGAAGGTCCGCGGACAAAAGGCCCTCGGACAAAAGGCCCTGGCTGTGCGCACAGGTAAAGCATATCGGCGAGCGGCGCACGGGTAGGGTCTTTTGTCGTAGGGCCTTTTGTCCGCGGGCCTTCTGTCTGTATGCCGTTAAATCTAGTGCATTTGTTACTAAACAATTTTTGATTAAATAATAAACAAAATATACACATTACAATATATGACAATAAAATTTCAAGTTCTTTTTAGTTTTTAATTCATAATTTATATAATATAAATATGCTTTATGATAATTTTCATGCACTGCTTTAATAAACAATTAAGATTAGAGAGATTATATATGATGAAAAAAAAATCAAGCCACCTCCATAATCATTGAAACCTTCTTAGACAATAATTAAATTTATTTTGCCTTTTTCCTTTTCTTTTGAATTTGTTGATAGTTGTTGTACATAATTATAAAGTAAGTTCAAGGTAAATGTTTCTAAATGTTTGCTAACTATATACATAACAAGTACTTAAGATTATATAAGACAAAAAAAAATCAATGATAAAAAGAGTTTAAAATTATAAAACTTGTATTTTTAATTATTATGTATGCTAAACTAAAGCACGATCAATTGATAAATTATTATTAAAAGTTCCATTACAGGAATATTATAATTTTGAATTTTCTATTCATTTTATATCCTTAATCGGTGTTGGTACAATAAAAAAAAACGAAAGCTAAAGATACTTTATTTTATCAAATAAAAAATACCATGAAAAAAAATTAAATTTATTAAATATTTGAAAATTAATTCTACTAAATAAGGAAATTGCTAATTCATAAATATATAACAAAAGTGCCTGGAAACAGTAATAAAGGATATTCTATCATTCAATGTCATTAAACGAATTAAATTTTTAATTTTATTATTATTTTTTTAAATCTACTATAATTTATTTTTGTCATTTTAGTTTAACAAACGAACAATAGAATAAAATAAATAAATAAATAAATAAGTGAATATTAATAGGTAAATAAAATAATAAATAAATGTGATAAAAATGTGCATGGATTTTATTATATAAATTTATATCTCAAAGATGAGAGAGAAAAAAAATGAAATTTTTGGTGTAATATTTATGTACGAGATATAGCAAAAATATCGAAAAAGTATCGGAAAATATCGGTATCGTATCGGTATCGTATCGGAGCAAATTTTTTTTGCGAGTATCGTATCGGTATCGGTATCGGCAAAATTTAAAAATATCGGTATCGTATCGGTATCGAAAATTTTGGTATCGACTCCATGACTGATAATGCATATACTGTAGACACAGATTGACAGAAAATTAAATATTAAATCGACTGGTATGCTCTGTTCAATACTTCTTAAAGGAATAGACCAGAGAAAAACAAGAGCATTTATATCACAAAACACTTGATGGGATTTACATAAATAAATTTAGTTTTTCTCAAAACCCAACAGTAGCCCCGTAGCAGTGATCAGAAAATTCGATTTATGCATCCCGCACAACATTTTCATACTAATTTTTGCATGTTTCTGACGTCATAAACATGAATTTTCACGCAAATTTGCTTACTTTACAGGTTTTTCACGCTCTCTCATGGGGCTACATTAACATTCTGGTAAAAATTGTCTTTAGTTTTGAAGATCCCATTTCGTTTTTATTCATTAAAAAGCACATGCACGGAGAGAAATTATGGATTGGAATAACTCAAGATTTATTTAAAAACAAACCATTTCACTTCTTGGTTTGATATAACTGAAACTTGAGTTGGTATAACTCATGCCATATTCATACCAACTCAAGTTTCATTTAAATCAAACCAAAAAGTGAAGTGGTTCGCTTTTAAATAAATCTTGAGTTATTCCAATCCATAATTTCTCTCCGTGTGTTGTTTTATGTGGTCTATGGCTTTAACAGTGATAAAAATTTAAAATATATATTATATTTACTTAAAACACGTAAAAGTATTGCTAGTATTCCTTGTTTAAATTGTTTTAAAATCAGCTTCTCAAAAAAAAAATAAAAAAAATTAACATTTCTTGCGTATAATGTTAAATTAGGTTGTTGTTTTCTAGAGCCTTTGATTGGTGCCACGTTACCACCATTATCAAGCATTGTTGTAATACGTCAACTTACGTCCATTGTTATTTCAACAACAATACATATTTTGTTTGTGCAACATATTTCAATTTTTATTTCATTTTTTAAACTAAGAAGATTAAATTTTATGTTTGAGAAACTGGAGGGGAAAAAAAACGTATGGAACACATTGGAATAAGAATATTCTGTATTTCCTTACTTTTGATGGTATAGAATAAAGAGAGAGAGAGAGAGAGAGAGAGAGAGAGAGGAGAGAGAGAGAGAGAGAGAGAGAGAGAGAGAGAGAGAGAGAGAGAGAGAGAGAGAGAGAGAGAGAAAGAGAGAGAAATATTACTAGCGTTTCGTTGCCAAAAGAATGAGATTTTTATTTTTCCTGCCTTATCTTTCATTTTTTATTTTTGTTCCACTTTAGAACGGTAATCCACTTGTAAGTTTATCTTACGTTTTACTTTGATGTAGCAAACTTTTTCAATCAAAGAAAAAAAACATATTTTGAAACTTTACTCTTAAATATTTGATCTTCACGTACATCGCGTCCATCTTTGTGAACTTATGATGCCAATACAGTCTCTTAAAAGAATGTTTAAAAAACCTCTAATGAATTTCTTAATTATTGGTTTTAGGCAAAACTGACCAAGACATAACATAGACTTAAATTTAGAGTGGTCCAGAATTCAATTTTTTTTATTTTTTTCTATCAAATATCATTAACGTTACAATAAATCTTACGAAAACAAAAAAAAAATCGTTACGTAAAAAATCTACTTCTTTTTTTTTTTTTTTTTTTTTTTTTTCATATATAAATAGAGGGCTACTTAAAGCGATGCTTAATCATAACATAATAAAAATAAGTATTTTTTGTTCTTTTTTACAACAATGGAGCTTATCGGTTTATCGGGGAGACGCGGGGAAAGCTAAAAGTCCTCTAATTTACCACTACGCGTATAGGGAAAAATACGTTTTTTTTTTTTTTTTTTTTTTTTTTTGCGATTTTTGCGAAACCTACTCTACCGATTACGGAGAAATTTAAACGAGAAATACTAGACATACTTTTACGTGTTACGTGGCATAGAAGATTTTTAAGAATTTTTTAAACTGATAACCTCCATTCAATATAGTATAATCCGTCGTTTCTTTGAGTTTTCTAAACCGCGGGATATATAAGCAAGCTCCGAGAGGATAACGATTAAAGCCATAGACCACATAAAATAACATGTGCTTTTTAAGGAATAAACAAAAAATGGGATCTTCAAAACTGATGACAATTTTTACCAGAAAGTTAAAGTAGCCCCACGAGAGAACGTGAAAAAACTGTAAAGTATGCAATTTACGTGAAAATTCATGTTTATGACGTCAAAAACATGCAAAAATTAGTATGAAAATGTTGTGCAGGTTGCATAAATCGAATTTTCTGATCACTGCTACGGGGCTACAGTTGGGTTTTGAGACAAACTAATGTTATTTATGTAAATCCCATTAAGTGTTTTGTGATATAAAGGCTTATGATTTTCTCTGGTCTATTCCTTTTAACGATATAGAATACACGACTGTTGTACCTCTAAGCCTACCAGAAAAGTTATACAAATTTTTTTACTTGCACAGTAACGGAATTTTTGTACGTCAGGGTTTGTCGAACCCTCACGGGGCTCGCTTATCCCGTAGACTATATAAAATAGGTATATTACTAATTTCTATTGAAATATTTTAGAGAAGAATAAAAATTACTTTTTTTTAGGGTTAAGTACCGCTTTAATTTAGTACTTTCCTAAACTTTATACTTCCGAGTTTCCACGAAAAGTGTTTTATAGTTTAGGAAAGTACCAAACTTTTTCCCAGCGTTTCCCCCTGCATCATCTCATCAGCCAATCAGCAGTCAAAGCTTTTGGTCATGTAATAAATTTAAACCACTCCCCACCACTTCGCAGCTCCATTAGTACATTGTGACGTCAGATAAGTTTTATTTCAACTGTCAAAATGAAAATAAATACAAAATCATTGTGTTCATGTCTAAACACGCATGTATAAGGCATGTTAATTATTAACCTAGTATTCTAAAGGATATAAAAAAGTGCATAAAGTCTTTAATATGCTTTTTCGCAAAATATTTTGATACTAACTCTAGTATGGACGAAATCGATTTGCAAATGTATACGACTAATGCTTAATTAGTAGTTTTTTTTAATAAACAGATGATACATTTATTAAATCAAGTATCATATTATTGTAGTTGCAGCAGGAGAATACAACTCATGCTAAAATGCTAAATCAATATTATAGTAAATAAATAAATAAATAAATAAATAAATAAATAAATAAATAAATAAATAAATAAATAAATAAATAAATAAATAAATAAATAAATAAATAAATAAATAAATAAATAAATAAATAAATAAATAAAGGAAAGAAGGAAGCTGTACAATTTAATATTGAAGTTAATACGTGTAACAACTCTATATAGGTATAAGATAGGACACGCTAATATCGATTGTCAATTTTTTGGCAAACTTCCCTATCTTTTAACATTGAATAAATGACATATGAAATTTTAAAAAGTCGTTCGTGTCCTATATCGTACCTGTAGAATTGTTGATACGTGTTAAATTTAACTTGATTAAAATAAGAGAAAAAGAAGGTGCTGCCAGTTGAAATAACCTCTCACCTTAGTTTGGCGATGGTTTATGTTTGTTGTTAATGATGTAATAGCTAAGCTGTATAAATAGCATTATTGATTGATTGAGTGATATTAATTAAGATAGACTAATAGACTGAATAGCTGAATGATTGATTGATTGATTGATTGATTGATTGATTGATTGATTGATTGATTGATTGATTGATTGATTGATTGATTGATATTAATAAAGACACTAAAAGACTAAATTTCAGCCTATTACTGAATGATTAATTCACTAAATTATTGATTGATGGATTGATGGATTGATGGATTGATTGATTGATTGATTGATTGATTGATTGATTGATTGATTGATTGATTGATTGATTGACTGACTGACTGACTGATTGATTGATTGATTGATTGATTGATTGATTGATTGATTGATTGATTGATTGATTGATTGATTGATTGATTGATTGTATTTATTTATATTTAAATTGTATTAAAAGAATGACATGACACTATAGTTTTCCAGACTAAAACGACAAAAAAAAACTACAAAAATCTCATAAGTTTGAAGTAAAGGTTTGAAAGACGAGATATTTTAGCTTTGATGTTTTCAAGAGTATTGGCAAAATACAAAAAGAAAATTGGCAAAAGAAACTTTTTTTTTCTTCTTCAAAAAGAGCTTTCATTTCTTCTTTAAGTAGATTTTGACACTTTGAATATAAAGAGAATTTTTAAACAATACTGAGTTACACTGAGAGAAGACACAAATTTACAGTACGTAAACTCCAGAACCATCCCAAGTACATGTCTTTTTAATAGTCATTCAAGTCTGGGCTCTAGTGGGCCACTATAGGAAAATGACACATTTTGCCAGTTTAAAAATACTTCACTCTAACAAATGGTGCATTACTTTAGTTACGAATACTAACTTATTTAAGATATACACTTTTAAGTTATTATGAGTAGCTAAAATAATGCATTTTAGCAAATTAATAACAATAGCTATTTTAACTTAAAATAGCTTAAAAAATATTTTAACAACTTCAAACAACTTAAATTAGCTATTTTAATTAACTTGATAAAATGCATTATTTTAGCTACTCGTAATAACTTAAAAGTGTATATCTTTAATAAGTTAGTATTCGTAACTAAAGTAATGCACCATTTTTTAGAGTGTTCGCAATATTTTTGAGAGCATTGATGCTGTTAACAGGTTGAATTAGTACCTCAAGTATGCAAGAAAAATAATAATAACAAAAAAAAATAGCTAATTTTCCAAAGAAAATAGTCAATAACTACGTTTGTCCTATGCTGAGCAATGTTATTCATTGCTCAAGAAGAGCATCGAAGAGCACTCAGAATGACGTCGTGCGTACATATCCTATAGTCAGAGTATATTTTCAACATTATAAATTATATTAGATAATATACATAATTAACAGATCTTACTAAAATATTATAGGGTGTGTGCGCATGACGTCATAATAAAAACACTTCAATGCCATAATTGAGCAACAAATATCATTTCTTAGCATAGGACAAACGCATTTTTTTCTTATTTTTTTTTCTTATTATTTTTTTTTTGTCATTATTATTTTTTTCGCGTACTTAAAAACCTAATTTAACTTGTTAACAGCATCAATTTTTTCAAAAAAGTATTTTTAAACTGGCAAAATGTGCCAGTTTCCCATACTGTCCCATGTTATTTAGTACTCAATTATTGCGTTGACTTTAACTTGAATGCAACCAGCTTGTAAGACTATTTTGGTAAAGAAGGGAATGCAACAATTCTATTTAAAGTCCCACAGAATCAAAGAGGAATATTTTAAACACTTTTACGTGTTGTACACGTATAAAAATAAACGCGTATTAATTATGCTGGGCAATGCATATAAAAACTAATTATGCTATATGGTGTATGCAGATGACATCATATTTAATGCGCTTGGAGGCTATACTGGAGTAGTGCATAACATTGCTCAGCATAGGACAAACTTCACTTAAGCCAAATTTCTTTGGGTAATCGGTTAATTTTTTGTTATTGTTATTTTTCATACATACTTGAGATACATATTCAACATATTTACAACATCAATGCTCTCAAATTATTGCATATTGTTTTAAAACTGGCAAAATGAGTCATTTTCATATGCCATCCATGTTATTGAGTTATCCAACATGGCGTTGACTTTAACATGAATGCATACACCCTATATTGTATTGCAACATACATATTAGGTAAGAAGTTCTGCATAATCACTTATATTATTATACAAAAGGGCAACATTAAATTTTGTGCTCTACAATTTGATAAATACAGCCAAAATTACGTAATTTATTTTTTTCCGTGCAGGACGAAATAAGATCTCATTTTATTGTTCAGTTCAAAAGTCTTTGATTAGAAATTTTCTTTTGATAACTTCTTCATTCATTAGTCTGAACAAATCTTGAAATGAAAATTATATTTTTCTCTTGCCTTCCAGCACTAAATTATCTTTACTACACAAAAGTTGTTTAACTAAATATTGGTTTGCCGTTAATAATAATTACTTTTTTGTTCTTTAATTATGAAATATGATGGTATAAGTTAATTGTTTATTATTCATTCGTTTTTTCGCTCGCTTATTCATTCATTCATTCATTCATTCATTCATTCATTCATTCATTCATTCATTCATTCATTCATTCATTCATTCATTCATTCATTCATTCATTCATTCATTCATTCATTCATTCATTCATTCATTCATTCATTCATTCAATCATTCATTCATTCATTCATTCATTCATTCATTCATTCATTCATTCATTCATTCATTCATTCATTCATTCATTCATTCATTCATTCATTCATTCATTCATTCATTCATTCATTCATTCATTCATTCATTCATTCATTCATTCATTCATTCATTCATTCATTCATTCATTCATTCATTCATTCATTCATTCATTCATTCATTCATTCATTCATTCATTCATTCATCCATCCATCCATCCATCCATCCATCCATCCATTCATTCATTCATTCATTCATTCATTCATTCATTCATTCATTCATTCATTCATTCATTCATTCATTCATTCATTCATTCATTCATTCATTCATTCATTCATTCATTCATTCATTCATTCATTCATTCATTCATTCATTCATTCATTCATTCATTCATTCATTCATTCATTCATTCATTCATTCATTCATTCATTCATTCATTCATTCGTTTATTTATCCGACAGACATTGCTTATGAAATGTGCAAAAAAAATCACTTTGGTGTAATACTCTACTGTGCAGCACACATGATTATGATAAGTGGTGACTGATGATGTGATAAATATATTTTACCATTCAAAAACTCGCGTTAAATTTGCAATGTTATTCTAATGAGAAAAAATTGGGGTAAATTTAAATGTTAAAAACATATTTTCAGAATACGGTGAAAGATCACTCACATGGCGAATTATAAAAGTCAAAGTTCACATACAGTATAGGGAATCACGGCTAGACTTTTCAGTTGTATAAGCATGGATAAAATAAATATACGTAATAATTTAGCTGCCAAGTAATATTATCATAACTTTGTGGTAATTTATATAATATTATTAAAAGTGTTAACATTATGTTCAGTAATATTATTACATAACAGTATTGTAAAGGCTCATGCAGCCGTCTTATTTTATTTAATATTAAATTAACTTTATATTAAATAAAATAAAACAGCTGCGCGCGCCTTAAAACATAATTATTTATGTTATTTCAATAGACAACTTCACATAATCAACACTTGTCTCTAGCAAAGGTCACCAGGTTGACCTTTAGCAAGGGTCATCATTAACTTAAAACTTAACATTAAACTTATATTTACCCTTGCCATATGCCATGTGCTTGCTGATTATGTGAAGTTGTCTATTGCGTGATTTATTTTATCCATGTAAAAAAATAGTAAAAAAAATAAAAATAAAAATAAACTCGTGATCTCTCCAGTCTTGGGTTCGATTATCATATTTCGATGCGTTTTATAAAAGTTATCGTCATAGATCAACAAACATTTACGATATTATCGTCGCATTTAATAACGATACTTTTTGCTCCAAAAAATAAGACAGAATAAAATACACACACAAATAAGAAAAGTGCACAGCAGCAAGATTTGAAATACTACATATTTTTATAAAAACTTTGCACTATGATTTATAGTTAGTATTTTCGAAAAACTATCGTTATCATAACGTTATTTTAAAAGTAACGATATCGTTATAGTATGAGGCTAGGTTACAAAGTTGTGTTTGATACGTGGTAGGGATGAAAATTACAATAAAAATGGTGTTAAATTTAGGCACGAGAGTGAGGTAAGAAATAACTCTGTGCAAAGTACCTAGCATTAGCAATTACCTGTTCAGGCAGGACATTGTTTATCTGCATAAATGTGCTGGATATCGTTGATTTGCCGGTCTTCTCTGCTAATAAAGCCTGTATTAGACCTAAAACTATAAAATATTGCATAATAGAGACTCTAAAGAATTTATTATGCCTAGAATCAACTTAGGGCTGTAAGCTGCAACCTCTAGTTAAACCTTAGTTATCTTTTTTTAATTGTTGCAACAATCAAAATAACAACTTAACTACGGTTTAAGTAGTTAGTTAGCGTCGCAGCTTACGGGGGGATAGACTATTATAATGATTATTTTTTTTGCTCGAAGTGTTGATCTATATAACAAGCTAAGCATCAATGTAAAATAAATGTCTGCTTCTATGTTCATAACACATGATTTTTGGTCTGTTTGATTGTTCGTTTGTCTTTTTTTTTTTTTTTCATTAATTATGGATAATTAACTATAGATGGGCTTTGTCTTTTTAATTATCCTTTTGGGCACCTCCCTGTGTTTTGACTTTGATTATTTTCATGTCTGTACAAGTTCCTATGCTCAATAAATATTTATTATAATTGTTATAGAAATTTTAGGTATCGAACCCATCACTGTATATCTCGCACGTCAAAGCAGCACGCTGCATAGCACTGCGACACAAGCCTCGGTCAAAACTGAATTATCAGCGATTTAACTTTATATCTTATTTGGTAATAGTTTTTTTTTTTTTTTTTTTTTCTTGCCATATTGTGTTATCGTGCTATACACCAATCCCAGTCCCAGTCAAGACATTGTCTTATCGACAGGTAAGGACTTTCCAATTAATGGAATAGCACTCACAGACCAGCCACGGCCTAAGTACACAGCCCGGCATTCGCCATGACAGCCTAGAGAAACCGTGGAAACGTCTAGGCTGGTCAGTGCAATCACATCAATGATGCACCTCCCGAATACTGTGCGTCGTCATGGAATGCATGTAAACATGCATCGTGCAACGTGTTGTGCTCTCACACTTCACGTACTCACCCAGCAGTGGCTCGAACCTATACTCGGTGAGGAGTACAGAGTTGCGAGTCAGCTGCCTTCACCAATCGGCCATACCAGCTCGGTTATAGTTTTTTTTTTTTCTAAATATTTACCATATCATAACATTGACAAAAATTTTATTAAAATTATCTGTCATAAAATAAATTTTTAAAATAAAAAATAAATTAGCACAAAACAAATTATTCTTAACATTAAAATCAAGCACAATTAAATTAAGGTCAACTCTTAACCTGATTCTTGTTCAGTTCAAATGATGAACATTTCAGAATAAATAACGGCCATTAAAATGTAGCACAGTAAAACAGCACCAAGTTATATCTAGAGCAATTTAAATTGAGGATAATATTTTTGTTGAAATTTCTTTATTGTTTCTATTGCAGCCAAATGAGAAAAATATGCAAATTTGGTCTTGCTGTTAAATTATGCTTGTCTCTCTCTCTCTCTCTCTCTCTCTCTCTCTCTCTCTCTCTCTCTCTCTCTCTCTCTCTCTCTCTCTCTCTCTCTCTCTCTCTCTCTCTCTCTCTCTTTTCCGCAACGTACTTCATACTACTATATATTTAAAGTTTAAATGTTTCAATTTAATAATTTAAACGATTTTTTTTTTTTTTTTTTTTTTTTTTTTTTTGTTAAGAAATACAATTTTAAACTGTAAGTTAGTACCAAATAACTCTTCATATTTCAAGTACGTAAAATAGAACAGACATAACAGTCTGCTATTTTAAAACTAAAGTATTGTTGAAAATCTACTCAGACAAAAATAAATACGTAATAATTATGCTAGGTCATTTTCAGCATAATTATTCAATACAGCATAACCTTTATTAAAACTATGTTACAAAGTATAAATATAATGTTGAATAGCAAACATATTTTTGTTGTCTTAATTTAGCATTATTTATGCCATAATGAGATAAATACAAGATTAATTAAAAAATTAAATTATTCTTTACGTTTTCCATACAACGAAATGTATTTGAGACTTTTTGGCTCTACTAATAGTAAAAAATAATGTAAAAGCAAAAAAAAAAAAAATAATAATAATAATAAAAAAAATTACCGCACGTGTTTTTTTTTTTTTTTTTTATTTTATTTAACCGAATGCTCATGAATAATAAAATAATAAAAATGGCAAATGTAGCAACATAGCCACAAAGATAGCAAAGGTCATGGTAGAGAGCAGCAGGTGACAAAAAAAAAAGTATTGAAATGTTGACTTTTATTTCCCACATGATGGGTATTATGTACAGTAATTTTATTTAATCATGAATTTCTAATTGACTTATGGCCATACAATGCAATCAGATGTAGATTTTAGTTGACGCAAAACTCTATCTAAATCAACTTCAGTCCCAGTGTACAATACAGTATACATCAGATACTTCAATAAAAAAAATAGAAATTTTTTTAAAAAAATTGAGATAAAAATACAAAAATTACACCAGAAAACGCCCCTGACTTTACGCGATTTTTAAAGCTATTTTGAGCATATTCTAGAGTGGGTAGGGGGTCTGCAAAAGCAAGCAACAACAACAAAAAAAAAAAAAAAAAAAAAAAAACGTTTTTGACAAAAGAAGCATGTTTTTGTCATTCTTAGAGCCGCACAAAAACGTGGTTAAAATTTACGACAATGAAATATTGTTTAAAAAAGTCGGGGAATGAAGAGGGTATAGCAGTTATTCCCATATGACAATAGAAATTCATTATTTATTAAAATGACCGTACAATAAGAGAGTAACATTTGTTTTTTAAGTTGTAAATTGTAGCCCCTATAATATGAAAGTGTTAGCCCATGCAATATAGAAGTTTTAGTCCCTCATATATTACTTCTCTGCGCTTTAAGGGAGTAGGGTCTGTATGGTACCAACCTTATATCTCAAAAACCAAAGGTGTTTTGGGTCTAAATTTGGTGTCATTGTGTAGCTAAGGGTTACACCTAGTCGTGATAAAAATTTCATGATGTTTGACCGTCCCGAAAAAAAAAAGAAAAAAATTATTGAAATTAACATTGGGTCTTATGGGCTTAAAATGTCAAAAAATCATATAAAAGTTATTTGCACAGTGACCCCCCAAAATTTTTAAATACATAAAATTGACTCATGCTAAAGTACAATTGTGTAAAATTCCAGAATTTTTTGACGAGAAAAGTTTGAGTCTAATGGCCGACGTCGGTACCCTACTCCCTTAAGATATTAAATCATTTACTGCGGGATTTGACTAAAAAGTTGTAAATAAAGACAAATCTGCAGTTTTGCACAGTGATACATTATACGATAAGGTGTCTTCAAAAATGTAAAAATACTTGTAAGATCACCATGTTAGATTTTAAATTAAGATTTTTTGAATAAGTTTTGGTCCAATAAGAGCTCTTGTTAATTTCAATACGTTATTTTCTCTCTTATCTGCGATGATCACGGGTTCTGAAAATTTCATCAAAGGTAGCTGTTACTATTAACTTTATTATAAATTTTGGAGGTTTTCTTTTTAGATTATGAGATACAAGACATCTGAATACAACCCTTAAAGCCATAGACCACATAAAACAACATGACGTGCTTTTTAATGAATAAACACAAAATGGGATCTTCAAAACGGATGACAATTTTTACCAGAATGTTAATGTAGCCCCACGAGAGAGTGTGAAAAAACTGTAAAGTATGCAATTTACGTGAAAATTCATGTTTATGACGCCAGAAACATGCAAAAATTAGTATAAAAATGTTGTGCGGGTTGCATAAATTGAAATTTCTGATCACTGCTACGGAGCTACAGTTGGGTTTTGAGACAGACTAAAGTTATTTATGTAAGTCCCATCAAGTGTTTTGTGATATAAATGCTTATGTTTTTCTCTGGTCTATTCCTTTTATAAGGATAGTAGTATTTTGATTAAATATTATTGTAGAAATTTACAAAATTTACATAAAAAATTAACATGACAATCAGTTAGTAATTTTTAAACTTAATTTAGTACTTCAACTTTCTAAAGAAAACGTGTTTTGATTAATAAAAATATAACCAATTAAATTGATTTTGTAAAAATTTATAGTAAATTTTACTAACATGGAGTTATATATTTTGTTATTATTGATTACTGGACTTAAAAATGAATGAACGTCTCTCTCTCTCTCTCTCTCTCTCTCTCTCTCTCTCTCTCTCTCTCTCTCTCTCTCTCTCTCAACCCCTATACCTATCTATTTATACATACAACTAAAATTTTTATTTAAAAGTCTGCCGATGTATAATTCAAGTGATATTTTTTTATCCATTTATTTTTAAGCAATAAAAATTTTATTTCCATATTTGAGCAGATACGTAAATAAATTTAAATTTTATTATCGTTCAATGAAAATCAAATTTATATTTTATCTTCTTTTATTTAAGTTTCTACTTCGTATCTTATCTTTATTTAATTACATTTAAAAACCAAATCCACTGACTTAATATTCTTACTGATTTTTTTCTCTAAAACCTAAGTGTGTTTTGAATACACAATAAAAATGTTTATTACTACTAAAAGAAGTTTTTTTTTTCAAATTTGAGTTTTTTTAGTTATATATTTCAAAGTGTCTCAAAAAGAAATACGATTTACTGGAAAGTCTAGTCAAGTAGGAGGGGAAGAAGCTCGACTATTTTATTTTACACTCATTTGGAATTTATTAGTTGGAATTTATTTTCACATTTAACTACTGCTTTCTGTTAAAAAAAAGGGGGGGGGAACTGTTATACACTTTAGCCAAAACAAGGTCGTTCTCGCCAGAAGCTGTATCCGCATTGCTTAACCAATCAGAGAGCGTGTTATAAACCTACTAGCCAATCACAGTTGACTTTACATAGTTAATTACACTATATCCGCTCGAACTAGTATTAGAAGAAGTGTAGGCTTATAGGGTGTATGCGGATGACGTCATATTTATTGCGCTTGGAGGCCATACTGGAGTAGTGCATAACATTGCTCAGTATTGGACAAACTTCGTTTAAGCCAATGTTCTTTGGGAAATATGTTAAATTTTTTTTAATGTTATTTTGCTCACATACTTGAGATACTAATTCAACATATTTACAGCATTTATGCTCTCAAAAATATTGCATAGTGTTTTTAAACTGCCAAAATGAATTATTTTCTTATGTCACTCATGTTATTGAGTTATCCAACATGGCGTCAACTTTATCACTAATGCATACATCCTATAGATAAATGCATGGAAAAAGCAAACTATTCGTACTTTATGCTAATTTTGATTCATTATAACTTAAATGTTGCTAATTTATAATTTAATAAATATTTATTAAATAAAATGTAAATTAAAAATGCAATGTGACATAGGAACTATGCAGTATTAATTAATATTATTATTTTAATATTAATGCCCCATGCAGTTTGTTTCAACAAGCGTTGGTCTAGTTATTATTTACAATTAAATACAATAATAAATCAACAAAATACATTTGTCTGAAATAATTTAAGTTCATTTACAAACGTCTTCTCTACACGCTAAAAAATTAATACTAAAAATGTAATAAATAGACATATTACCTAGAACGCAGGTATTATTATTCTACAATAATACCTACACTAAAAAAAAAGACGTTAAAAAGCTTGTACACAGTTTTGCAATGCTTTAAGTATTGTAGAATCAACGGTTATGACGTCACTAAACGTTGATATTTCCGCAATAAAACCGTTAGTGACGTCACAAGTGTTGGAATTAAATAGAAAAATCATAGATTTGTAACGGCAAAATTTAACGTTTATTTCATTGTGATTCTAACGCTTGTGACGTCATTTACGTTTTTATCGTTAGATTGTCAACGTTTAGTGACGTCATAACCGTTGATTCTAAAATACTTTAAGTATTGTAAAACTGTGTACAAGCTTTTCAACGCTTACTTTTCAGTGTGTAATGCAGGTGCAATATGCAACAATAAAGGTGTGACTCACATAGATTAAGTGGTATTGTAGTTTATAACTACCTGTTCCAAATTAAAGTGTACCTATTGCAAAATACAGGATTCATGTACCTGCCATAGGTAGTGATTTTTTCTGTGTATAAATTAAGAAAGCTTTATGCAGAATGTCACAATTTAGTCAGTAAAATGTTATAAATTTGAATTAAATGTTGTTGCATTATACAAATTGTGCTGAAAATGAGTTAGTATATAATAGTATAGTAATGCATTTATTTACCCCGTGTTGTTAGAAAATTAATTAAAAAAGAAGTAACTTGTAAACCAATAGTCGTGTAAGATAGACATACTAGCAAACTCTGCAGCAAATATCTTAAATATACAATATGTATGCTTAAGCCTCGCCCTTTCAAAAATTTGTATTTTTTTCTATCTATGCATTTTTTTTAATAAAGACGATTATTTATTTATTTATTTATTTATTTATTTATTTATTTATTTATTTATTTATTTATTTATTTATTTATTTATTTATTTATTTATTTATTTACTTACTTATTTACTTACTTATTTACTTACTTATTTATTTATTTATTTATTTATTTATTTATTTATTTATTTATTTATTTATTTATTTATTTATTTATTTATTTATTTATTTATTTATTTATTTATTTATTTATGTAAAGTACTTAATTTTGTTTGTGTTTGCCAAATTAAAGTATGTAGATAATATTTCTCTGAGTGTACATTTGTCAATTACATTGTTACCATACTAGAGCTTCATTCTTACAGTGTATAGGGTGGTAACTTAAATCAGCAAGAACAACTTTTTTTTTTTTTTTTTTTTTTTAAAGTTTTTGTAAGATCGTTAACTACGTTCATTTCTCTGGTTTAAACAGACTCTTGTGAAACTATAAAAAGAACCAACCGTTCGCCCACATACAAAAAAAAAAATAATAAAAAAATCGAACTCTTATTTCCCATGTTATAAACGAGCATTTCTCCACTGGTGACCAATGAAATTTTTTCTCACACATAGCATTAAAGCCTACGAACATGCTAAAAATAATAGAAATTAAATCCCTTCACGTAAATCATTTGCATTTCATTAAAATTTCACTCAAAAAAAATGTGCATTACTTCATTTATACGAACACTCTAAAGATTGGTGCATTACTTTAGTTACGAATCCTAACTTATTTGAGATATACACTTTTCAGTTATTATGAGCAGCTGAAAAAATGTATTTTAGCAAGTTATTAAAGGAATAGACCAGAGAAAAACATAACCATTTATATCACAAAACAATTGATGGAACTTACATAAATAACTTTAGTTTGTCTCAAAACCCAACAGTAACTGTTTTCAGCCCCGTAGCAGTGATCAGAAATTTAGATTTATGCAACCCGCACAACATTTTCATACTAATTTTTGCATGTTACTGACGTCATAAACATTAATAGTCACTCAAATTGCCTACTTTACAGTATATTCACGTTCTCTCGTGGGGCTACATTAACATTCTGGTAAAAATTGTCACCAGTGTTGAAGATACCAATTCGCGTTGATTCATTAAAAAGCACATGTTGTGGTCTACGGCTTTAACAAGTTTAATAAGTTGTTTTCAGTTATTTTAAGTTAACTGCATTTTGGCTTTTAAAGTGTTTCTCTCAAATAAGTTAGGATTCGTAATTGAAGTAATAATGCACCATTTTTTTTTTTTTAGTGCTTCCCAGGTAGAAAAATCTGTATGAGAAATCTTTTAGCTGAAATCACAGTAAATTGAACTAATCGGTTTAGCGCGCGGGGGGGTGACGTTGCAAAAGCTTACGGTCCCCTATAATTTAACATTACGCTTATGAGAAAAAAAACGTTTATTGTTATTTTTGAGAAATCTTCTCAGCCAAATTTGGAAAAATTTAAATGAGAAATACTAGACAGTCATACTTTTACATGCGTTTTAAGCCATACAAAATTTTTAAGAATTTTTGAAACCGATAACCTCCAATAAACTTAATTATCATTTTATGTATCTATGTGCATACCTTTAAAGGCATAGAAAACATGTAACCACATCTTCTTTTTAAACATTAAACACAAAATGCGATCTACAAAACTGATGATAATTTTTACCAAAATGCAAAAGTGGCCCCATAACAGAGCGTGAAAATACTGTAAAATATGCCATTTACGTGAATATTTCTGTTTATGACGTCAGAAACACGCAAAACCTAGTAAGAAAATGTTGTGCAGGCTGCATAAGTCAAAATTTTCTGATCACTGCTACGATACAGTTGGGTTATGAACCAATGAATGTTATTTATGTAAGTCCTATCAAGTGTTTTGTGATATAAATGCTTATGTTTTCATGTTGTCTATGCCTTTATGGTCTGTATGCTTGTTTACATTTTATGACCTCTCAATAAAAATAATTTATTATTATTATTATGTTTTAGAAAGCGCAGTGAAATAATTACGCTTGACAAGTACAACTTATATATATGGTAATTTTACTAGTTATCGGCATTTTGTTTGCTGTTTTTTTTAAAATACGTTCCACTCATTCTAGAATTTGAAAGTTTTAAACAAAAATTATTGCTTAAAGGAATAGACCAGAGAAAAACATAAGCATGCATTTATATCACAAAACACTTGATGGCACTTTTACAAAAAAAAACTTTAGTTTGTCTCAAAACCCAACTGTAGCTCCATAGCAGTGATCAGAAATTTTGATTTATGCAACCCGCACAACATTTTTATGCACATTTTTGCATGTTTCTTACGTTATGAATAGTCACGCAAATTGCATACTTTACAGTATTTTCACGCTCTCTCGTGGGGCTACATTAACATCATGGTAAAAATTGTGAACAGCTTTGAAGATACCGTTTCGTGTTTATTCATTAAAAAGCACACGTTGTTTTATGTGGTCTATGGCTTTTAGAATCTCTTTTGTGCTAAAAATTTCAAAGCCATAAAATTAATGGAAGGTATTTAAAAAAAATACAAGTGCCGATAACTGTAGCCTGATGAAAACTAGTACAATTACCATAAATCTTACTGCAGTATTAGATATAAGATATTAATGTAGTAAGTTATTGTAATGCAACAGAGTTTAAACCTTGGTAATACAGTATAAGATAAGATATATTACTGCAGTATAACTATAGCAGTGACGTATGGCTAAGGGGGGACACATGTGCAAGATACAGTCAAGTGGATTAATTCACTTAATTGTCGTCATCTGCTCAGCTGCTTGTGTGTGTCTGTCATCTGATTATTGCATAGACACTGGTGGTAATTATCAACTTAGGTAGTGATCTGCACAGAATACTGAACCAACATCGCTCTCTCTCTCTCTCTCTATCTCTCCTCTTCTCTTGCATGTGTGACAACTGCTACGTATCCGGATTTTTTTTGCTCCGGATAATAAAACGGATGAAAGCGTCCCGGAGCATGAATTACACACTATAAAAAAATGCAATGCTTCAATTGTTTGTGTATCACAACATACATATAGTCGCTTTTTTTTTTCTTTCGTATTTTCTGCAATGATTTGATATTAAAATAGAACGTGATCGACTTGGACCGGAAATCGCTAAAAGAAGAACTATATTTTCACATTAACTTTTTGTGAATTCTTTATTTCCAACAAAATAAACTCTTTAATTTTTAAATCATTTCGATTCAATTTAAAATATATATTTTTGTTTCAAAAAAAAATTAATAATATTTTTAATTTTAAAAATGTTTCTAATTTGACTAAAATTTGAATTTCTACATTTTTCTAATTATCTTTAAAGTGAAATAACTTAAATATTCGATTGCGTTTTTACATATTTGACTGAACTAAACTTTTAAGTGCCATATCTTTGTTATTTTGTGTTTATAATATAATTCGCGACCGTCTAGTTGGCAAGATATCAGTATAGGTCATCTACTACCTTAATTTGATACAATCTAACGCAGTATGTGGTAATAACTGATACATAATTGTTAGTTAGATAATATGCTTTATATTTTATGAGACGAGCTAATAATGTTAAATACTGGTGACTAAATATTCTACTTGGTTTAGTTGCACATAGCGTACTTGTGTCAATTGTTGCACAAGAATGCTCCATCAATGAATGCTGGATCAATGAATAATATAACATTGCTCATCATACGACAAACGTCTACCAGCTCTTGTTATTTAGTGCTCACATATGGCGTCACTTTAACATGAATACAAGCTCCCTATTGACTTTATATACTCACTATATCATTATAATAATATATACTCTCTTGTCAGTATAAAAGACACGCAATGTCAATAAAATCTTATAATCTTTATATAGATTAAAGTTCTCTCTCTCTCTCTCTCTATCTCTCATGCACACACACACACACACACACACACACACACACACACACACACACACACACACACACACACACACACACACACACACACACACACACACACACACACACACACACACACACACACACACACACACACACACACACACACACACACACACACACACACATACACATACACATACACATACACATACACATACACATACACATACACATACACATACACATACACATACACATACACATACACATACACATACACAGAGAGAGAGAGAGTGAGAGAGAGAGAGAGCGAGCGAGAGAGAGAGAGAGAGTTTAGGACGCCAGACTTGGCAAGGAAAGTAAACAATGATTATGTTGACCGTCACTGAAGCTCCCTCGCAGTCAAATCTGTTAGACAAGACCGCCTATAGTCTAGACCATACAAGTACAAACATGTACATTCCAGCTCTCTAATTATTATTGTCCTAATTACAAGCTTAATTATCACAATACAATGTAGATACATCAATCTGGGGCTCACAATTTGGCGTAGTATACTTTCTTCTTTCTTGTACCACTGGCGTAGTTTTAAATTAAAAGCAGATAATAAATAACAGTTTAGTTTTGTCAAGTTTTATTTGTTCATTCGCTCGTTTGTTCTTTCGTACATTCATTCATTGTTTCATTCATTCATTTTTTCATTCATTCATTCATTCATTCATTCATTCATTCATTCATTCATTCATTCATTCATTCATTCATTCATTCATTCATTCATTCATTCATTCATTCATTCATTCATTCATTAATTCATTCATTCATTCATTCATTCATTCATTCATTCATTCATTCATTCATTCATTCATTCATTCATTCATTCATTCATTCATTCATTCATTCATTCATTCATTCATTCATTCATTCATTCATTCATTCATTCATTCATTCATTCATTCATTCATTCATTCATTCATTCATTCATTCATTCATTCATTCATTCATTCATTATTTTCAAATCTTGTGTTTTTTTCTTTTCTTTTTGTTTCTTTTGCACGGGGACGCTGTTGGATAAAACAACATAAATGAAAATGACAGCTATATGTAACGTTAAAGAAAACTGTGAGTGTTTTTAATTTTATTTAAAAAGTCACTGTTATAATGAGTGTTAATTTAAACAAATGACAACAGTGAGTGTAAAGCCCAGTGTCTTCACAGAAGGTAAGACAAAAATTTCATCAAGAAAGCTTCTCTACATTATATACAGTATACACACATATAGTATAGTTCAAGGTTTATAAAGAGACTATAATGGTCTATTCATTCATGTTAAAGTCGACGCCATGTTGGATAACTCAATAACATGGGAGGCATAGGAAAATATATCATTTTGCCACTTTAAAACCACTATGCAATATTTTTGAGAGCATTGATCCTGTAAATATGTTGAATTTGTATCTCAAGTATGTGAAAAAAATAAAAATAACAAAATATGAATCGATTTCCCAAAGAAAATTTGCTTAAATGAAGCTTGTCCCTATGCTGAGCAATGTTATTCACTACTCCAGTATGGCCTCCAACTTCCAAGTGCAATAAATATGACGTCATCCGCATACACCCTATATATTATAGTTTCATATATACACTCTAAAAATTGGTGCATTACTTTAGTTAAGAAAAATAGCTTTTTTAAGATATACACTTTTAAGTTATTATGAGTAGCTAAAATAATGCATTTTAGCAAATTATTAACAATAGATTTTTTTTTAACTTAAAACAGCTTTCAAAAAACTTAAAACATCTTTAATTAGCTATTTTTACTAACTTGCTAAGATGCATTATTTTAGCTACTCATAATAACTTAAAAGTGATTATCTTAAATAAGTTAAGATTCGTAACTAAAGTAATGCACCAATTTTTAGAGTGTAGTCTCTATATATAAACCTTGCATGCAGATGATTTTGGTCTGCCTTATGTGATAGTCTCGAGTCTAGAAATATTTATCAGAGAGAAACTTGTCCCCGTTGACTTGCAAACGTTATTACGAGTATGTGAAGTCCAATTTTAAAATTGTGAGATAAGAAACGTCTAAGTACAAGTCTAAGTACATCCAAGTCTAAAGCTGCAAAGTGGTATTCAATAGCTTCAAGTAGGAAATTGAAAATGGTTATCGTGACATCGCAATAACATTTTACTGCTCGACATTTTCTTTAATACTTTTCTATTTTCCTAAACTATCACTGAATATACACTATATAGTTTTGTTTTTTTGTATAATCTCAAACAGAATATGTCTGTGTGCTTCTTTTGCAAAAAAAAAAAAAAAAAAAAAAAAAAAAGTTTATATAAAAAAAGAAAAACGATAATATGAGTAAAGTTTTGTGCCAAACATTTTCTTCGGAGCGTTTCAATCCTTATTCTGTATGGTCCAATTTTTTGTTGGGATGAGAGAATGAGTGGGAGAGAGAGAGGGAGAGAGAGAGAGAGAGAGAGAGAGAGAGAGAGAGAGAGAGAGAGAGAGAGAGAGAGAGAGAGAGAGAGAGAGAGAGAGAGAGAGAGAGAGAGAGAGAGAGAGAGAGAGAGAGAGAGAGAGAGAGAGAGAGAGAGAGAGAGAGAGAGAAAATAAATCAGATCGCTTATTGCAGTGCTTATTTTTTTATACGTATTTTAACTTCATGTAGAAAAAAATCATTTTTACTCTTTTAAAACACATTTTAAGTATCTCAACTTTTATTTAATTCTGTTAAGCTTCTTTAACAACAACAAAAAACTCACAAGATTAAAAGTTTAAGGTATAAAATAGAGTACTAACAAAAATAAATTTGCGTAATAATTATGCTATAGTAGAATTATAAAATAATGTTGTGTTGAATTAAAGTTCGTTAAATTTACACTGTATTCAAAAATTTTAAATAAAATTGAAATTAACTAGTGTATAAGTCATTAGGCGATATTTATGCATTCCACCTAATAGTTGAAAATTGTTTGATTGTTTTGTATATTAAATAATGTGTTGTATTATTATATTGGCATATGTTTTAGCCAAGGTTCATGCAATAGGGTTGGAAAAACCCCTCTATGAACCTTAAATAAAGATCTAATATTATTTTTAATATTATTATTATATAAATCAAGCAACAGTTTTATCAAGTCTTTAATGTAAGCTTTTTTAATATTTTAAAAAGCAACAAAATAATTTATATAATTTTTTTTAAACTTGTCACTTTTGATAAAATCATTTGTAATTGCTAGGATATTAAAGGCATAGAACACGTTGAACAAAAAACATCTCTATATAATATCTTATGATACCTAAATATAAATTTTGATGAGGTCGGAGTCATTGATTTCTAATTTATTTTCCATTTACGAAATGGTAGCTGCGGGTTTATGACGTCACAGCTCACCTGTTTCCGCGTTTATAGACTAGTGATCTGTGACGTCATAAACCCGCAGCTGCAATTTTGTGAATGGAAAATAAATTAGAAATCAATGACTCCGGCCAAATTAACGTTGATATTTAGGTATATTAGGATATTAGACATGTTTTTTGTTCAATGTGTTCAAATTCAAATCGGTTAAAAAAAGTTGAATCAATAATACATAAATAAATAGTGGTCTTTATTTAAATAAGTGATTTGTTTTAGTTGTTATAATGAGGAAGATGGAAATACAATATTAAGGGGTAATTTTATTTCATATTCTAAAAGAGGACATTGTCCTGAATCGATTGATACGCAAGTGTATAATTTTTGAGTTTATTATTTTTTATTTATTTTGGAAATTTGAAAATGCGGCAACTTATACATATGGGCCTAGGAAAAAGTTGACACCCGTTTCATCATTTCGCGACTTTCAAAAATTAATTAAAAATTCTTACAAATAAGTGAACTCAAGAATTGAAAAATTGCACATCTACTGATTTAGGACCATGTTCTCTTTTAGAATATGAAATAAAATTAACCCTGTAAATTGTATAGTGTTCCTTATTATTATTATTTTGTTTTGACTAAACCTCAGTGATGTACTGGCAGTTTTCCAACTGGATCTAAGCATCCTGATCTTCTGAAACCCTCTATTATGTACTTGCGGGTTCATCCGAAACGGGTTGGCCACGGCCTAGCAAACATCCCGGCATTCGCCATAACAGACTGAGGAAACCGTGGAAACACTCAGTCAGGTTGATCGGCCAGGTTGACATTGCCTCCCCAATCTCCAAGCTACACTTCTCCCAAAACTATAGTTCAAGCGGATACAGTGTAATTATATGTAAAGTCAACTGTGATTGACTAGTTGGTTTATAACACGCTCTCTGATTGGTTTAACACCGCAGAAACAGCTTTTGACGGGAACGACCTTGTTTTGGCCAGAGTGTAGCTCCTTGCCACCGTCCAGGCTTTCGTAAAAGCCTGGACGGTGACTGGGATTGAACCCGCGACCTCTTGCAAGCAAGTCGTACACGTGAACCACAAGACCATGGAGTGTGTACTACACTCATGTAACATTGTATTAAGGGTTGTATTCAGATAGCTTGTATCTCAAAATCTAAAAAGAAAACTTCCAAATTTTATGATGCCATTTGAAAGTTAACAGTAACAGCTACCTATGATAAAATTTTCAGAACCCGTGACCATCAGATAAGAAAGAAAATAATAATTGAAATTAACATGGGCTCTTATGGGACTAAAACTTCAAAAAAGCATAATTAAAAATCTAGCATGGTAACCCCCCAAAATTTTTACATTTTTGAAGACACCTAATCCTAATGTATCACTGTACATAGTTTCAGATTTTTCTGTCTTTACAACTTTTTAGTCAAATCCCGCAGTAGCTGATTTCCCGCCTTAATGTTTGATATTGTGTCCCATACACTTACAGAGAAGGTAAAAACAGTAGCTTGTGGTTTTAACTGTCATTTCTTTTGACTTGACGTGGCCCACGGCTTCACATTTCCTGTCAAATATTACAACATTACCCAACTTTGCCCTCTACCTTGTTACCAAAGTTATTTTTTAATTTTAAATTAGCCGCCGGAAATACAAAATCTAATTTCCCATTTAAGTACCTGCAGAAATATTTCAATTTTGTGTGCTTGATGTTTCTTTCACTGTGGCATGTGGAGAGTAGGAAAAATGGTCCCCCGCATTTTATACTTTTTTCCCGGAAATAAGATAGAAAGTATTTTTTTTGGGGGGGGGGGGGGGGGGAGAGAGTGGTGTAAATAGCCCATAACTATTACGCACCTATTTTTATTATTTATGTACTTTTTTTTACACTAAATAAAATCCTATTGACTAATATAGGAAAAACGGTTTTGAGACCAACTTTAAAGCCATAGACCACATAAAACAACATGTGCTTTTTAATGAATAAACACGAAATGGGATCTTCAAAACGGATGGCAATTTTTACCAGAATGTTAATGTAGCCCCACAAGAGAGCATGAAAAAACTGTAAAGTATGCAATTTGCGTGAAAATTCATGTTTATGACGTCAGAAACATGAAAAAAGTAGCATGAAAATGTGGTGCGGGTTGCATAAATCGAATTTTCTGATCACTGCTACGGTGCTACTGTTGGGTTTTGAGACAAATTAATGTTATTTATGCAAATTCCATCAAGTGTTTTGTGACATGTTTTTCTCTGGTCTATTCCTTTAAGTGATTACGCTCTTATCCGCTTCCGTTTCTTCTTACTACGTATGCGCAGTATGTTAAAACGGAAGCGGATGAGAGCGAAATCGCGTATAGTCAGCCTCAAAACAGTTGTTTCTTTATTATTCAATAAGATACAAAGAATACGCATTCTGATGAAGCTTATCTGGCAATTATTTAATTGTTTAATTAATTTTTTATTTCGGCAAAATTATTTTTCGAAGTTATATTTTGGCTGTGACAAGTTATAACTTAATAAGTATTGGCAATACATTTATATATCCCCTCTCGTCGTAAAGTAAAAAATAATTAAAGATTATTCTAGCATCATGGACAAAAATAGCTACGTAATTAATAATTATGCTAGCTAATTTTCAGTTTCTTTATTAATCATAATACCAATTGGTACATTTAGATTACAAAAATAGTTACACAGGAATACAATGTGTTTCATAAAAGTTTCAGTCCTCATTAATATCCGAGGCCGTGGCGCAGTGGTAGCGTGTCTGCTTCGTGTGCGAAGGGTTATTGGTTCGACTCCCAGGCTGTGCGGCTTTTACAAGACCGTGTATGCTGGCGGAGTGCACTTGTGATCTTTGCATATGAGGTTGATGCGTGTGCTATTGTGTCATGAGTCATCGGTAGGAGAGGTGTGTATGCATGTCTCCGATCGTCCTGATGTAGGCAGTAGTGACCCTACATCACGCAATAGAGAGAATCTCGGGACGGTTCACCATTTCACTCATATTTCCTGCCTATCCATTCATCATCACCTATAACCAAACTTGCTGTAGACTAGGTAAATATAAGAGCCCTAGATAACACAATAACAATTTGCAACCAAGGTTGACTGGACACAAAATGTGTATGGATTCTCAGAGTCTTTTCCAGTAACCTCATGGGGTATTAGCTTCTCTTCTGTATAGCCCATGAAAGATTGTATAATTACAATCACAATATTATTAAAAAAATATATTAAAGAATATATTTTTAAATATTTAATATAATTTAAATTATATCTAGCTAACATTTTTTAATAATAAGTAAAACATTTTTACAATTTCACATTAAAATATAGTCATGCGATAATTTTTCATATTATTTCAGCAAAATTTGTTCAATATAGCACATATAAAAAATAATCTATGCTATGATATTATATGTGCTATTACTTTATGTTATTATGTTGTAATATGGTACATAACTATTTATATTGTGCTAATTTAGCATTATTTATGCTACAAATGCAGCATAAATTACGTAATTTATTATTTCCGTGAGCACTACGAACAAAAATTATAAAAAATAAAAACCCCTAAATTGATTAAAAGTGATACATATTTAGAAATTTCAATTACAAAAAAGTATTTAGAGTTAAATGTTCTAAATTTAAGAAAATATTGCAGCTGGGCAAATAGTTTTCTTTACTTTAACAATGAAAGCTACGTTGGCTCGGCGTCTTAATCAAATCTAGCTTCAGGACCCTCGAAATATGTATCGTTGTCATGACAACCGGGTTGTCTTTGTTTTTATTAGTTTTTTATATCAGCCAGCAAGCAAGCGTCCTTTTTTTTTTTTTTTTTTTTTTTTTTTTTTTTGCTGACAATAAAATGTGCAGTTTTTTTATGAAACGTTTTGTAATTGTTTTTCTTTAATTAAAATGTGCAATTTACTTTTTACTGCCCCTAAGTTTTAAGAAATTGAATCAAAATTCCACACAGAATAAATAATGGTTTGTATTTCTGCATTTTTAATTGTCATTTCTTAATTAGTAAGTAATGGTGTTTTAAATATGTACTAATATCAAAATTGGAGGGGGGGGGGGGTATTGCATTTGAATATATTTTATTATTGTGGGGGTGTTATGTGTTAAATCGGTTTTTTTTTCAAGACAGTAAAACTGTTGTTGTTTTTATCTCTCTCTCTCTCTCTCTCTCTTTCTCTCTCTCTCTCTTTCTCTGTATTTCTTAAACATTTTGTTTCAACTTTTAAAGTAAACATACTAAAAGTTTAAAGTAATGTTATAAAATAAACTTTTTTCTTCTTCTTCTTCTAAAAAAAAAAAAAAAAAAAAAAAAAAAAAAAAAAAAAAAAAAACGTTACATTACAACTTACATAACAATAAAGACAATTTACATCGTTCTATTTTGTACAAGCCGCCACAAACATGGCGGCACCGCGCAAACTGAATCAACTTTACCACAAGAAAGATAGAGAAATTTATATTAAAACCATAAACCACATGAAACAACATGTGCTTTTTAATAATTAAACATAAAATGAGATCTACAAAACTGATGACAATTTTTAACGGAATATAAAATGTGGCCTCATTATAAGAGACCGTAAAAAAACTGTAAAGTATGCTGTTTATAACTGCATGAATATTTCAAGTGAATATTTCAAGTGAATATTTCAAGTGAATATTGCAGTAAAATAATTAGTATGAAAATGTAGTGCAAGTAGAATAAGTCTAAATTTTCTGATTACTGCTACGGAGCTACAGTTGGGTTTTGAGACAAACTAATATTATTTGTGTAAGTCCCATCAAATGTTTTATGATATAAATGCCAATGTTTTCTTCTCGTCTGTTTTTTTAAAGGCATAGAAAACATTGAAACAACATGTTCTAAACATGAAATGGGATCTACAAAACTGAAGGTATTTTTTACCAGAATGTAAATGTGGCCCCACAAGAGAGCTTGAAAAAAATGTAAAGTATGCAATTTGCGTGAATATTCCTGTTTATGACGTCATAAACAGGCAAAAACTAGTATAAAAATGTTGTGCGGGTTGCATAAATCGAAATTTTCTGATCACTGCTATGGGGCTACAGTACAGTTGGGTTTTGAGACCAATTAATGTTATTTATGTAAGTCCCATCAAGTGTTTTGTGATATAAATGCTTATGTTTTCTTCTAGTCTGTTCTTTTAAGGCATTAATAATTAATGAATGTTTTACGTACATTTGATTTCGTTGTTTTTTGTAGTATTACGCACTTGCTATAATAATTTCAATATTTTATATTTTAAAAGCTTTAACTTTGATTTTAATTAATAATTGATACATGATTTCAAACTTATTGACTCGCAGCTCCTGGTTTTTACTAACAAAAGATTAATTAATTATTTAATCATATTTTAGCTTAACATTCCCTTGAGGTTTGGAGTTATTAAATATCGAAATTTGTTATTCACGTTTTTTTTTTTTTTTTTTTTTTTTTTTTTTTTTTAATTTCTCGAGCTCGCACTGATTTGTTAGTATACTAAGGTAGAGGCACATAACGTTTGGGAACGAGATAGAAATTTTGCTTCTCGTGACAAAATACGAGATAGACATTTTGCTTCTTGCGACAAAAAAATAGGTTCGCCACAACATCGATATAGTCTACAAAAACCAAAATTTTAGTTTCTAGACAAAATATTATTATATATTATAAATATTATTTGTTCCCCACTCTACAATTTTCCGCAAAGATCAGTCAAGCGTGTACAATGAAAACGTACACATATACTGTATAATGTAAAAAATCAATACAGTATTATATGATAATATAATAATTATAATAAACATGTATTTTTTGTGCTATTTTCCTTGTTAAATGTTGGGACGCCCACTCGGCTGTCGGAGACTGAAGCAGGAAAAAGTGATTCATATTATTAGAAATAACGACGCAATCAAGCCTTGATAAAAAATAAAGAAGTTAGTGCCAATGAGGAAGGTGAATTTTTTTAACCTTCACTTTTTATGACATTTTTGAAAAGAGCGTTTAAAAAATTTGAGGCGGTATTTTTTCTTAGAACAATTGGAGCATGGGAAGTATTTTTAATAATTTTTGAAAATCGACCTAAAAAGCCTGTGACGTCATCAATAGGGCATTTATTTCGGCAAGTATTGACCGTAGAAGGTTCAGTAGCCAGTTTTTTGAAATCCTGAGGACAAGCTGATTTCATTAAACTATGGTTACTGAACCTCGAACGATTAGTATTTGCCGAGAAAAAGTGTACTGATGACGTCACAGGCTTTTTAGGCCAATTTACAAAAATTAATTAAAAATACTTCCCATGCTCCAATCGTCTTAAGAAAAAATAACGCCTCAAAAAATTTTAAACCTCTTTCCAAATATATCAGAAACTCAACAAAAAATTTCAATTCACCTTCCTCAATGTGTAATTTACATTATAACATAGCATAGCATAAATATTGCTATATTGCATAACTTACCAAGTTGTGATTTAAAATCTCTATTTTTATTTTCAATTGCTACAGCACAATAACCCTTACCTTACATACGTATTGTAACTGACTGTACTGTTAAACAGTTGGGTTAAATTGAGAGGTTGTACGCCTGATTTTGACCAATAAAAGCCGTTAATTATTAGTATTATTATTATCTTTCGAAAGTGTAACTAAATTGTTAAGTTCGCAGGGGCTGTGATACTGCGCCGTGGTACATATCTACCCACATTGTTGCATATATGCCAGGATACTTAATAATAACAATTAACGGCTTTTATTGGACGAAATCATAGTTTCATACTTCATATGCTACATATTATAATATTGAATTGTAGAGTTAGGCAGGCTCGGATTTATTAGTGTCGGGACAAAAACGCCTTAATAAAGTTAATATAATAACGGAAACTCTAACTATACTCGACTCAGAAAACCTCAGTAGATTTAAATCGGGTATGCCTAAAGTATCACCCAATGTCACATTTGAGTAGAAGGGGGGTTGCTGGGCGATACCGTAAAAGGTCGAACGGCAGATAACTCAGGTTTTTTGAGTCGAGTATATAATAATTGGCTCATAAAGGAAGAACCGTTTGAGGCCTACATTAAGTGATTTCGCTCACATCCACTTCTTTTTCTACTTACTATACGCATGTGCAGTATGTCGAAACGGAAACGGATGTAAGTGAAATCACATATAGTTTCAGAACAGTTGTTCCTTTATTAGTGAATATTTTACAACGTTATACCTTATGTATTATTTGTGTTTTAAGTGCCATGTTTTACTGTTTCTTTAATGTAAAATTTTGTTGTAATACTCAGATCAACAAAACATATAGCTAACATATAGCGTATAGCTATGTATGTTCCTTAAATACACTACTATAATGCTGTTCGTAAACATTGTTTCTTCTCTGCTACTAAAATGACGATCAACTTTGGTTATTCAAATGTAATGCGCATTTTTTTGGTACCAGAAAACAAGGTTTACGAACTACACTAATATAAAACCAAAACCAATATAATCTCTCTCTCTCTCTCTCTCTCTATATATATATATATATATATATATATATATATATATATATATATATATATATATATATATAAATATATATATATATATATATATATATATATAGAGAGAGAGAGAGAGAGAGAGAGAGAGAGATTATATTGGTTTTATAAAGTGTTGTTCGTAAACCCTGTCTTTTTTTCCTGCAACAAAAAAGGCGAAGTATATTTGAATATAACCATATTACGTAATACGCTTATGTGTACACAAATGCTGCTAATATTACACAAATTATTCAAAACGTATAAGCCAGAAATTGTCTCAGAGTGTATACAATACAGTGATTAAAGTCACAAATATGGCCGCTCTCGACTGTCTATCATCACACAAAAATATTTCTAAAATCACCCAACCATCCAGCCACATATTTACATATTAATTTTCAAATCACTCACTCACATTTCCATACCAATTCCAATTCATTCACTCACTCATATAAATACAACATAATGTTTTATATTTCCATACCAATTCCAAATCACTCACTCACTCACATAAATACGACATAATATATTTATATATTTCCATATTAATTCCAACATTTCTCGCGCTGACAGCCATGATCAACTTTTATCTGTGCACACAAGTAGTAAATTGAACTGACGTATGTTCATTAAAAAATAAAATTACTTTTTACACTGCTATCAGTGGTGCAACTGCGGGTGTGGCAAATATAATTATCACCATGACACATATGTATGTACAGTCATTGCAGTGTAAAATTACATTTCATACTGATGGTACAGTCGTGGCATATATAATTATCATCATGACACATATGTATGTACAGTCATTGCAGTGTAAAATTACATTTGATACTGATGGTACAGTCGTGGCAAATGTAATTATCATCACGACTGTACATACATGCTGAGCACTGCAATACCAATACTACTAATCTATAATACTAGCGATAATTTGAATTACATCTCATATGTGGCTCAACATAGGGAGGGGGCAATGAAAAAGAAAAGAAGAATTGGAAAAAAAAATAAAAAAAAATAATAATAATAAAAAAGAAGCAAAAATTTAAAAAAAAATGCCTTTACTTTGTTTTGATCTAGACTTTTTGACCGGCATATGAAAAAAAAAATCTATAAATAATAAATAAGTAATTAAGTAATTAATTGTAAGCTAGCAGAAAATGCTAAATAAACAAATAGATAAATAAGTAAGAAATTATGAGAAAGACTTCCGAAATTGAGTTAATAGTTAAAAAATAAACAAACAGAAAAGCTAAAACCACCAACAAAATGTTAGCAGACGACTTTGTGTTCCTGTCTTTATTTAAAATGCTTTCATATGGGGCAATGAAGCAGCTATAACTTTAGTTAATTTTTTTGTCTCAATATTGAAGCATTTACTGTAGCTTAACTAAACCGTAAAGCTTTTGTTTTCGTAGATTTGAAGTCAATTGGATAAAAATAAATAATTTATTAAAATTTACTTGAAATTCAAGAAAACAAAAGATTTCAAAATATCTCTATTTTCAGTCTCCTATATACCATCAAAATACAATAACAGAATTACACTTGTTTAAGTTATAATGGAATTGTCAACTTACATACTAGATTTAAGACTCACAGTAAGCTATGCAGTTAAAATTTAAATATGAAGATAAATATAAACTCAAATATAACTTATAATATACTGTACTTTGTTTTACTGGATATAAACAGCGTAGAAAAAATCTACTGTTAAAAATAATAATGTTAATAATTTATACAAATATAACTTAAATTAAATATAACTCAAGTTATATCCCCATAAGAAAGCATGTTAAATGTAGACAGTAAGACAGTAGCTAGCACTTACAAAGTTAGTATTGTTGCATAGTCTCTTAGTTTGTTTATTATTGCTCTGTGTTTATATTTGTGAACTTTTTTTTGCGGGGGGAGGGGGGGGGGGTGCTTCATTGTGTTATCTTGCTACACCAATCCCAGTCCAAGTCAAGACATTGTCTTATCGACAGCTAAGGACTTTCCAATTAATGGAAAAGCACACACGGGCCAGCCACGGCCTAAGTACACAGCCCGGCATTCGTCATGACAGCCTAGAGAAACCGTGGAAACGTCTAGGTAAGCTGGTCGGTGCAATCACATCGATCATGTACCTCCCGAATGCGTCGTCATGGAATGCATGTAAACATGCATCGTGCAACGTGTTGTGCTCTCACACTTCACGTACGCACCCAGCAGTGGCTTGAACCTATACTCGGTAAGGAGTACAGAGTTGCTAGTCAGCTGCCTTCACCACTCGGCCATACCAGCTCTTTGATTGTTGTTACAGGCTACACACCCAAGTTTTAATTGTTCCTGACAAGTCTTTGTGCAACCATAGTAATCTTGATATTTTAAACAATAACTCAAAACACTTTTGTCTTAACGTAGACTAAACTTAGTTATTATGTTAGGTTGATTGTCGGCGTTAATTAATTACAAACATTAATTATGTACTTAATTTTTAAGTCGCTGTGTATGAACTGAGAAACTGTCTTATAGCTGTTTTTAATGAAGATTAATTGATGCCAGAATGAACAAAAAATAAGTACTCAAAACAGACATAAATTATGAGAAACATGTTATCTAATATTTATTTATATTTCACAATTTTAACACACGCTATATTACAACATATTTTTACATTGTTAACAAAATGTTTTCTCCGGGGAACAGCTAAATAAATACTAATTAGAGACTACTCGGACGGAATGAATTACGTATATATTTATGTCATTTGTAACGACCCAGCCGAGTCGTCACTGTTTTAAAATCTTATATTTTTTTTTTATAAAAAAAGTAGTATTCCTTCAGAAAATATTTTTTTTACATATTGTAAAATATCAATGCGTTTTACAATCTCGCCTAGGCAGAGTTAAGTGCAAAATTCTTTTGCTATTGTGTCCTCTGCCGCGGCGTGTTTGTTCCGTCCCCCCGTTTATGGCTTTATTATTTTTATCGCGACTAGCTGGCTCCAGACACCTGCATGTCACGGGTGCATCGCGGGTGATGGACCGCTAGTTTTTTCCTCCCTCTCTGTGCGTACTGCACTTACTTTTTAGCCTCGCGAACCGGGTGCCGATTAAATTAATAGTATTTTTTTTTGTCCCGTTTATTAGAAAACCATTTTTCAAGCAGATTAGTAAGTGAATTTGTAATATAAATAAGATATAAAAAGAAGCATGTTTTATTATTTCGTAAAGTAATTTCAGTATAAATTTCATTTTTTTTTTTTATTATTATTTTGTTTATTATTATTGCTCTTTTCAAAAATAAGTATAAAACATGCTTTTTACATATTTTATTTATAACTTTGACTATAAATGAAGTATTTAAAGTTAATTATTTTTTTGGCTCAATTTTGTTTATTATTATTTTTTTATCAAATTTGAAGGATAGGAAAATTAGTTTTTTTTTATTATTTTATTAAAATCATATAGTATAGAAAAAATGTGTGGAGAGAGAGAGTGGTAAACAGTAGCATCTTTCTATGTACCATCCACCACCCACCCCCTACCTAGCACATTCCATTCTATCGCGGCGCACGGCACGTACGCCAAGCAAGCCAGCCAGGGTGTTTTTTGCAGCTGCTTGCTGGCTATGTAGCAGCAAGGCAGGCCAGCCAGCCTCAGCTTGGCGCCGCAGGCTAGAAGCAAGCGGGAGAAGGCTCTCGAGCGTTGATGTCTCGCCGCGCGCGCATACTGTGGAGGGGAGAGATGGTGTGTTGAGGTGAGGAGTTATATCGCGAGAGCTCCAGAAATCAGTTGAGGACGAGTAGCCAGCCGGCCAACAAGTAACCCCCAGTAGGGCAAGTGCCTGATCCGAGCAGGTTCTCTTTGCCATTATGGAGGGCAGAGATCGAGTGTCAACTCATCTTATAGTCGCCTTCGCCGGGCTTTATAAGATTATCTCTTGGCATACCCTGGAAGCGCAAATCCCCGGCAATCGTTTTAATTGGACCAGATGTAAACACGATTTGGATTATTGACGATATTGGAAGTAGAAATCGAGACGTGTGTGAGTTAGAGGACACGTAACGTATATAACCCTATACCTTATACCTTAAACCCTTTTTCCCAAGTAGTTTGTTAAAAAAATTTGCATACGCAAATTTCATATTTTAAGTAGAAATTAGAGTTTGTTTTTTAAAAAAAAAAAATCTTTGATTTTTGTATAGTAAATTTAAAAAAAAAAATCTTATTTTTTATGTAAAATAAGAGGGCTATCTTTTTTTCAACATAAAATATTCTGAGTAATATTTCGACCCTCTTAAAAATATTGATAAATTTTGTGAAATTTTTTTTTGTAATTATGCATTTTAACGGAGCCAAAATTGCATTTGAAATATATTATTGAGATTTTTACCTAAGTAAAAATATACTGTATGTAAATTGTGTGACAAAATTTGTGAATCAATAATAATTGATATTTTACCTCTAGACGAGAGAATTTTATTTGACCTGGGAGACTTGATTTTAACATACGATTATATGAGGCAGTTAATTTGCATATCCTTAGTTAGCATAGGCAGGCAAGCTATATCTGCAGTGACCTATACCTGATGGAGTAGGGCCGTGGCCACTATACCACTGTAACTTAAGGACCCTGAAGTTACCTGAAGTACCATCTGACCATAACAGACGCCGCAGGAGCGGATTTAATGCTCAAAGAGCGCACTAACGTGCCTAATATCCACTGCGGGAACCAAACCGAGGGTCTGCACAAAGTACCTTTTTATGCACCAGCAATGGTTTTTACTGAAGGAAATACTGCAGACCCATAAGACTGAGGAATTGTACTGATAGCGACCTCGAGCTGGCCGTAACAACAGGCCAAAACGGACGTCCACCTGGGCTCGACGTGGGATCCAAGCATCGCTAGGCTAGGGTCTTAGGCACTTAGCTACGTGGGCAAGGGGCGGCCTCTTGGGGCTCGCTACACATTATATAGCATAAATAATGCGAAATTAGAACAATAGAAATATATGTACTGTACAATAATATTTATGCTATGTAACGTAGTTATTATGCAGTATAGCATAAATTAAGCAGCATGGACAAGAAGACGTAATAATTATGCTATATCTCATTTTCAGCACTTGTTCAATACAGCATAATTTATGCTATAAAATAAAATTACTAAGTTATATAGCATAAATCATGTTTTGAAGAGCATTTTTATTTAATCTCTACTAATTCAGCATAATTTATGCTATAATGACATATAGCATAAATTACGTTATTTAATATTAATGTGTGTATTTAACAAATTATACTAAAAAATAAACTATAGCATAATTATTACGTTTTTATTTCTGTCTGCCATTATTCAAATAATGAACCTTATTTTAACAGAAGATTTTTTCCCACACTATATATATTCAGTAAAACAAAATGTACTTTAAAATATTCTAAAATTTTATACATAATAATATTTAGTAAAAAAATCTTTATTATTTTTTTTAATCCTTTTTTTTTTAATATAATAATATATGATTTTAAAAAAGTTTACAATTTGAATAAAGATTTGCTGCTTTTTTATGTTATTGTTAAAGAACAGGGTGTTTTTTTAAAATTTTACTATTTTAGAGGCTGATTTCACTATGCAATTTTTTTTACAATTGCAACTTGTTAGATATCAAATTAAAGCACAAATTTTGAAAAAATGTTTGCAAAAAAAGAGTTATGACAAGTGGTGTTTATTTTAATCAGTATATGGCATAAGAGCTTATTTTTGAAAGAAAAAACATTCGACTGTGCCAGATTTCGACGTAAACAAAGGCTGGATTGGCTGAGAACGATCCACAGCTTGGGCACCGAGATCACTAGACCTCACCACACCTGATTTTTTCTTGTGGGACTTTAAAGACAAAGTGTTTAAGACTCCAGTGCAAGATATCCCAGAGTTGAACCGACACCATCAGGATTACTGATTCTATCGAATCTATCACGGCTTAGACGCTCCGCAAAGCGTGTGGCTCGAACTGCAGTTTCGACTTGACAACTGCCGGGCTACAAATGGTTCCCACATAGAGAACCCTTAATGTCATTTGCTTATCATCACTTTAAACTTAGAAAAAAAATTAATAGGACATTTTTATTTTTTTAGGAAAACGCTGTTTGCTAACGTCTGTTTTTCGAAAAAAACGCTCTTCGTATTGTTTTGCATCTAGTCAAAAGAAAAATCGACAAATCACATTTTTAAAAACAGAAAAGCAAATGTCAAAACTTAAGCTTTTATTTGATGTATAATAAGTCTAATTTGTCAATAAACTTCATATTAAAAAACGCTTCTGAAAAAGTAACAATTTAAATAAACCCCCTGTATAATAACTTCAATATATTTGCTGATGCTTGACATAACTTTTAAATAACATTTCATGTTTACTTATGTTAATTTTATATTTTGACGACCGTTCAGTTTGTCAGATATCAGTCAGTCTCCTGACTAGCTCCCTAAAATAGTAAATTTTCTCTATGAAAATGCTCATATTATACTAACATACAAAATGCAAAAAGATCAAAATGTAAATTGCAAAGTATCACTGATCTTTAGAAAAACATTAATATCAAATTCTTATCATCGTCTTTTTCCAATAAGTATGACCTTAATGTCTTTGATGTAAATAAATTATTTATTAAAGAGAGACGCTCTGGCTTACGCGGTAGTTCTATTACTTTGGATTGTCCAAGGGGCGACTCTGCTTATACAAGTTCATTTTTTCCCAGAGCTGTTTCTTTGTATAACTCATTGCCAGTTATGGCTAGAGCCCCTCTTCCATTGTAATTTATAACCTCGTGTCTATTTGTTAATATATGTTTTGTTATTTGTTATTTATTGACGAATCAGTTTTTCTGATAAAGGTGTGAGATCACTATATAGTGTATAGGCATTTTGCCTTTTTCTCATCACCCGTTGGGTTACTTACTTGTTTTTGTATTTTTTTTCTTTTTCTATATGTACCACTCACAATTTAAACCCAATCCTGGCCTTCTATAATACCCCTGCATTTAATATTAATAATATTAATGGGTGGAAAGGCCCAAACTGTACAGACAGGCATGTTTTTACCCGTTATGCGGTGCATGGTTTCCACCATGTAATCTGTCAAATTAAAGAATATCACGAGTGTAATGATAAATGTGTATGTGTATTATGTAGTGGCCTATGTACCAGGTACCACTTACTTCATTGTCCATCTCGGACCCTATCATTAAGTCAATATGCAAAAATGTAGACCTATATAAATATGTATAAGTACACCTTGGTGTTTAATAAATAAATAATAATAATATATATATATATATATATATATATATATATATATATATATATATATATATATATATATATATATATAATACATAAATTTACTAATTCGTGTGCAGCAAATTTTGTTTTAAAATTTAATTATTTACAATTTTAAATCAAAATTTAGAATATTAATTAAATTTACAAGAAAAAATTGAGATATGGAAAAGTGACTATACTAATATAAAAATTGTTTGAAAACTTTTATATAATTATATAAACAACATTAAACAGTAAAATTTCAGAATATGTTGGAGAAAATAAAAAGCTTTTAAATAATTAAAAAAAATCTTGCATATTTTAAAAAAACTTGAAAAGAAAATTTATTATTTATACTTTAATTATACAAATAATGTTTTCTAAAAAAAACTGAAATTAAATTTTTGTAAAGTTTGTGAGTAATTAAATATTGACGAAGCTGTGAGTAGGTATGTATAGCGTTTGACCTCACAAGGTTACTTTCAATATTTTAAAATCTTTTTCTAGTAAAGGTTGAAAAACAAAACAAAAAAATTCTTTAACAATTTTTGTAGCAGTAATTGAAAAGTTCAGAAAAACTTATATTACATTTTTTTAATGAAAAAAAAAAAAAAAAAAAAAAGGTCTTCAAATGTGCTGTGCATTTTTCTACAGCATAATATTGTTGTTATTTGACGTCTATTGCTTTAAAATGATGTAAAATAAAGTCATCTTGCCGTGGAGTTTAGTGCTGCAAAGTTGTTTATTTTATTTTATTTTATTATTTTTTTTTTTGCTTGCCATATTGTGTTATTGTGCTACACCAATCCCAGTCAAGACATTGTCTTATTGACAGGTAAGGACTTTTCAATTAATGGAAAAGCATACATGGGCAGGCCATGGCCTAAGTACACAGCCCGGCATTCGCCATGACAACGTAGAGAAACCGTGGAAACGTCTAAGCAGGCTGGTCGGTGCAATCACATCGATCATGCACTTCCCGAATGCTGTGCGTCGTCATGGAATGCATGTAAACATACATCGTGCAACGTGTTGTGCTCTCACACCTCACGTACTTCTGTACTTTTCGGTGAGGAGTACAGATGAGTTACGAGTTAGCTGCCTTCACCACTCGGCCAAACCAGCTTGGTTTGTTGTACAATATGAAATCTCTACATGAAATCTCTATAGTAGATTGTACTCACATTAAAGAGCAGCCATTTTGTTGGTCAGAAGTACTGAAGTAAGCATAGGAAAAACATTTTTTTTATATATATCAAACTATCCTTCAAGCATCAATATAAGCCTTTTTTTCTAGGTCCTAATAAGCTACAATAATATCAGAAAAATGCTTATATAATTGAAATACACTTTAATTTTTGAGACCAATGAAGGAAAATGATGTTTTCAAATTTCAAATTCAAATTCAAAATTCAAATTCAAAATTCAAATTCAAATTCAAATTCAATTTCAAATTTAAAATTTGAAATGAAAGGAAAATGATGTTTGTTTTTCCTATGCTGGACAATGCATTAGGAACTATGAACATGGCGACAAAGCGCAAGAATATGCAACCGGTCGACACGGTGTGTAATTTATGCTGCATAAAAAATCAGAACCTAAGGCGTGAAATTAGCTACTGCGGGATTTGATTAAAAAGTCGTGAAGAAAGAAAAATATGACATTTTGCACAGTAATAAGTTATAAAATGTTTTAAAACAATGACAGGGTTACCTTACTATAAATTTTAAGTTATTATTATTATTATTTTTGAAGTTTTGGTCTCATAAGAGCCCATAGTAATAGTATAGTTTGTTTTCTCTTATCTGATGGTCACGGGTTCTGAAAATTTTATCATTGTTCTTTCAAATGGCATCATAAAGTTTCAAAGTTTTATTTTTAGATTTTGAGATAGAAAAGCCATCTAAATATTACCCTTAAATCATATTGTTTGTTTACTTTTTGTTAACTCGTTGCCATGGAAACAAACGCTTCAACAATAACAGTAAACAATCTGCGACACGAGGCAAACTTTATCGATGACGTCAGGGGCTATAAACTTTGATAACTGACATTAAGTGGAAAATATAGACCTTGGTTCTGCAAACTACGCACAAATAAATTGCAAGAGCTTCAAAACATCAGATGAGATATTTTTACTTTGTTTTACAAGAACACCTGATCGTGATGCCACTTTGCCTGCAGCCTGTTTACGACGTTTATATATGTGCTTGATGTTTTCCTTCGTATAAAGTCCCTAGACAATACCAAGTACTCTGAACGAATTATTTCTCTATTGTTGAAAACCGCACACGCAAAACAAGAAGAAAAAAAGCATTTAAATGTCAATTGTAAAGGCGTAGAACCACTTCAACATAAAACATGTCTAATATACTAACATATCTAAATATCAACGTCGATTTGGCCAGTCATTGATTTTTAATTCATTTTCCATTCACAAAATGATAGCTGCGGGTTTGTGACGTCATAGCTCGCTTGTTTCGGCGCGCGTAGACAAGTGAGCTGCCATTTCAAAAATGAAAAATAAATTAGAAATCAATGACTCCGGCTAAATTAACGTTGATATTTAGGTATGTTAGGATATTAGGCAAGTTTTTTGTTAAAGGTGTTCTACACTTTAAGCAT
>OX439134.1:22263630-22285961 GCA_949318235.1 Ecdyonurus torrentis
CTTTGACGCCAACAAATAATGAATAACATTGCTCAGCACGTTTTCGGCTATTTTCTTAGAGAAATCGGTCAATTTGTTTTTATTATTACCTTTTTTTTTCACATACATATTATGTTTTCAAACTCTGACATTGAGAATTATGTTTCATATATATAATATGTCAGAGGACCATGTTAGTGGGTGTATACTTTTTGTGGCCTCTCAAAAAAAATAATTTATTATTATTATTATACAAACTTGAGATACTATAATTCAAATCTATTAACAATATCATTGATCTCACAAAATATTGCTTATAATATTTTTAAACTGTAAAAATGAATCATTTTCTTATACTTGCCCATTTTATTGAGTAATCCAACAAGGCGTTGACTTTAACATGAATGCAAACACAGCAAACCTAAATCTAAACCTACAGTAGAATGATTTAAAAGTTTTTTTTTTTTTTAAACTACTATAAAATTTTAACACTTTTTCATCACTAAATATGTCAAAAAAATTCTTTCCAACTTAAAATTTGTTTAACCATCATAAATACAGTAATGGTTTTCATAAAGCCTGTTTTGTGTGCTCTAAACCACGAAAACAAAGTGACGATCACCTGATGCTGTTTAAATGGAATTGCGCATTTTTTGGAGCAAGTGAACAGAGAAAAATGATGTTCGTAACCCCTGTTCCCTTGTCCCTTGCTCCATAAAATGCGTAATGCCATTTGGTATGGCCGAGTGGTGAAGGCAGCTGACTAGCAACTGTGTACTCCTCACCAAGTATAGGTTCGAGCCACTGCTGGGTGCGTACGTGAAGTGTGAGAGCACAACACGTTGCAAGATGCATGTTTACATGCATTCCATGACGACGCACAGTATTCGGGAGGTGCGACTAGCCTGTCATGGCGAATGCCGGGTTGTGTACTTAGGCCTTGGCCGGCCCGTGTGTGCTTTTCCATTAATTTGGAAAGTCCTTACCTGTCGATAAGACAATGTCTTGACTGGGACTGGGATTGGTGTAGCACGATAACACAATATGGCAAGCAAAAAAAAAAGAAAAAAAGAAAAAAAAAAAAAAAAGAAAAAAAGAAGAAGCATTAGGTGATCGTCATTTTTTTGTGGTTTGGGGCACAAAAAACAGGGGTTACGAACATTATTTTTATGAACATCATTAATCATTAGTAATAATGAGCTGGAACCGAAATAACATTTTATCAATAAATTGTGATTTTTTTTTTTTTTTAACACAAAAGAAACAAAATTTACACCGACACCTGCTGCTATTTTGCTACAAAAATAAATATTGGCCTGCAGTAAAAAATATAGATTTTCAATACTTAACGAGGCATTAGTCCCTGGCATTAATATCTTCTGCAGTTTACGATCCTTAAAACATTTTTATATATTATATATAATAATTAATATTTATGTAATGTAAAAATATAAATTATATTTTGCATTAAGCCGTAATGTTACCATAAAAAAAAGTTGCTGTCATACAGAATTTTAAAATAATAAAAAAGAAAGATTTACACTGTAATCTTTTAAAAGCAATTTGGATATAAAATATAAGTACATAAGTTGTTCTTCTTCTTCTTTTTTTTTTTCTTTTTTTTTTGTGAGATAATTCCATAGAATTTTTTTCTGTAAAGTAAAAGTAGACTCATTAACAGCGATTGGCTGACCAAAAAAAAAAAAGACACATTCATTGGTTGATCTTGTTTTTTGAGCCGATAAAAGTGAATCGCATGTTTCGTATGGATCTTTTTTTTTTTTTTTTTTTTTTTGTGAGTTTCTTTCATTTTTATCAAGTTCAAAGTTCTAAAAGAAGAAATAACAATGATCGACCATATGTATAAACGTTAAACGTAGTAAACAGGTAATGACGTTATAACCGGCTCTTTTTAACAAAGGAACATTTTCGAAGCTGGCTCAATATTTGTGTGTAGTTTATAGAACGAACTCTTTACAAAACAAATTGACACTCTAAAAATTGGTGCATTACTTTAGTTACGAATCCTAACTTATTTAAGATATACACTTTTAAAGTATTATGAGTATAGCTAAAATAATGCTTTTTAGCAAATTATTAAAAATAGCTAATTGAACTTAAAATAGCTTAAAATACCTTTAAAAAACTTAAAACAACTTAAATTAGCTATTTTTAATAATTTGCTAAAATGCATTATTTTAGCTACTCATAATAACTTAAAAGTGTATATCTTAAATTAGTTAGGATTCGTAAATAAAGTAATGCACCATTTTTTAGAGTGGATGTTATATCATCGCATCAATAACGATACTTAATGCTCAAAAAATAAGAAAACAATACATATATAAGTAAGAAAAGTGAAAAATAAAAAATGAAGCGGATAAGCGGATATTCATTCTATAGTTCACTCATGAAGCAACCTTTGAAGTATTTTATTTCGCTAAACACATTGAACTATGATTTATAATAGTTATCGATATAAAAAAAACTATTGATATAGTATCGTTATCATGGGCCATGTTTTTTTAAAATAACAATATCGTGATAGTGTGAGGCTAATTTACACGGAAAACATAAATATAAGAAATTATTCAGTTACATAGATGTAACTCTTCATTACAAAACAATAACTTTGGTTGAAAAATATTTAAACAGTAACTTGTTAGTATAAAAGTAATTTCTTCAGTGGTAAATAGTAGATATTATATATATTTGTATACATACATCAAACAAATTTATTATTAAAAAAAAGTCTAAATAGTAACGCTTTTTTAGTTACTTATTTCCGTGTGCAGTATCATTATAGAGATTTAGGGTATCGAAGCTAGGACTGTTGTTTTGACAACAGTGCTACGAGAGCGAGTACACGAAAACATAAATTTAATAAATTATTTAGATACATATCAATAACTCTTTAGTACTAAACAATAACTCTCTTGCAAAAAGTTTAAAGAGTAACTCGTTAGTACAAACGTAAATTCTCTAGCGGTAAATAGTTAACTCTTTAGATACTAAAAAGTTTAGTATGTATCTAAAGAATTTATTATCAAAAAAGTCTAAATAGTAACTCTTTAGATAATTTTTTCAGTGTACAAAATATAAAAAGGTTGGGTTACACTTACCCCAGTGTAGCAGAACATATTAGCAGAAGTACAGGCAACAACATGGCCACTCTGAAACAACAACAACAACATTTTTAAAACAAACATGCCACACTCAAAAAAAAAAAAAAAAAGTGCATTGAATCCTAACTTATTTGAGATAAACGCTTTTGAGTTAATATCAGCAGCTAAAATATTGCATTTTATCAAATTATTAATAATAGCTAATTTAACTTAAAATAGCCCAAAAAATCTGAAAACAACTAAAAATAACTTTAAATTATCTATTGTTAATCATTTGCTTTAAGGCGGGAAATCAGCTACTGCGGGATTTGACTAAAAAGTTGTAAAGACAGAAAAATCTGAAATTTTGCACAGTGATACATTAGGATTAGGTATCTTCAAAAATGTAAAAATTTTGTAAAAACAAACATGCCACACTCAAAAAAAAAAAAAAAAAAAAAAAAAAATGCTATATTTTAAATTATGATTTTTTAAAGTTTTAGCCCCATAAGAGCCCATGTTAATTTCAATAATTAATTTCTCTCTTATCTGATGGTCACGGGTTCTGAAACATTTTATCATAGGTAGACGTTACTATTAACTTTCAAATGGCATCATAAAATTTAGAAGTTTTCTTGTTAGATTTTGAGATACAAGCCATCTATATACAATCCTTAAATGCATCATTTTCGCTGCCCACGTGGAAAGAATAAATTACGTAATTTATGCTGCATTTATGTCATTATAGCATAAACAATGCTAAATTAGAACAACATAAATAATTATGCTTTACAACATAATATTTATGCTATTTTAAAATAGGTATTATGCAGTAGATAATGCTGTATTGAACAAATTGTGCTGAAAATGAGCTATCATAAGTATTACGTAGCTATTTTTGTCAGTGCATAATAGACCGGTTGTTGGTCAGGAATACATAGGCCAGCATAGGAAAAACGTTATTTTTATACTTTTAATAGCAAAAGAAGCTTCAAACCTCAATGAAAGCATTATTTCTAGCTCCTAATAAGCTCGAAGAATATGAGAAAAATTTGTTAAGTTGAAATAAACTCTTTTTATGTGAAAAACTAGGAGAAATGATGTTTCCCCTATGCTGCGCAATGTATTAGACACCACAAACATGGTGACAAAGCGCAAGGATGTGCAAGGGGTCTATAACTCATAAGTGTTTATCTCAAATAAGTGAGGATTCGTAAATGAAGTAAGGCCACCTTTTTTTAAATGTGTTAAAAAAACTCATCTAAGCTATTTATATGATAATTTGATATTACTAGTTAGAAATAATGGCATATTTAAAGTATAGGATCCTACTAAAAACTCCCCGAACTGTTTTTAAACAACACTACACTGTGAATGAGTTTTTTTTTTTATATATAATCATTATTGTTATAATAATCTCATTTCCAAACTTAAAGGAATAGACCAGAGAAAAACATAAGCATTTATATCACAAAACACTTGATGGGATTTACATAAATAGCATTAGTTGGTCTCAAAACCCAACAGTAGCCCCGTAGCAGTGATCAGAACATTCAATTTATGCAACTCGCACAACATTATTATACTAATTTTTGCATGTTTCTGACGTCATAAACATGACTTTTCACGCAAATTGCATACTTTACAGTTTTTTCACGCTCTCTCGTGGGGCTACATTAACATTCTGGTAAAAATTGTTATCAGTTTTGAAGATCCCATTTCTTGTTTATTCATTAAAAAGCGCATGTTGTTTTATGTGGTCTATGGCTTTAATGATATTAATATGTTTATTTACACCTCACGTTACAATTTACATATTTTTAATTTGAATATTTTTTTAGAATTATGTTATTTAAAATAACGTGTTCTTTTTTTTACCATTATAATAAATATTTGCTTATGCTGTATATACTGTAACTTTTTCTTGTTATTAGTTTTATTTATTTATTTTTTAGTCGTTATTTTTAATTAGTAATATAGTTTTTTTTAGTTGTTATTTTTAATTAGTAATATAGTTATTCACTGTTGCATATTATATGTTTATAAAAACTTTTTCCTGCTAATTGAACTGTCAATTGATTATTGATTTTTCTAATAATTATTATTATTATTATAGTTTTTCACTGGTGCATAATTTTTTTACAACATGGAAATCATAAATTACGTAATTTATGCTGTATTTATGTTATTATAGCATAAATGATGCTAAATTAGAATAAAATAAATAATTATGCTGTACAATAATATTTATACTATGTAACATAGTTATTATGCAGTATAGCATGAATTATGCTGTATTGAAAAAATTGTGCTGGAAATGAGCTATAGCATAATTATGTTACTTATCTTATTGTAACTTCATGCCTGACTGCTTAACTAGCAATAGCATGTATGCATTCATGTTAAAATTGTGTGAATTAATTTGAAAATAGTCATAAGAGTGCATTATGTATATAATACCAGAGTTGCAGAAACTAATTCTAACTAATGTAAACAGATTTACAGAAAGAACGTAAAATTATATATTGCCTAGTTTATGGAATCAAATTCCCTCACTTTTAAAAATTTACATTCTAAAACACAGGTTAAAAAAAATTTAAATTGTTTATATTAACTAATTTATGATCATTTATGATTTTAAAATAACATGTATTATAAAATATGATACTGTTATTGTAAAAAAAAAAAAAAAAAAAAAAAAAAAAAAAAAAAAAAAAAAAAAACTAAATTACTTCAATACTTATTGTCTTTTGTCCTTTTTATGTAATATATAAATTATTATAATGAATTTTTAGAAACAAATTTAACCGACCGATAAGGCTATGCCTTGGTTGGATTATGTACCTTGTGGAAATAATTACAACATAAAATAAAAATGTTGGATCACTCAATAACAATGGGCCAGTATAGGAAAATGACTCACTTTGCCATTTTAAAATTATTAAGCAATATTTTTCAAAGCATTGATGCTTCTAACAGTTTGAATTAAAGTATATCTCAAGTATGTGAGAATAATAATAAAATCAAAAAAATTTACCGATTTTGGAAAGAAATTGCCAAAAAACGAAGTGTGTTCTATGCTGAGCAATGTTGTTCATTGATCCAGTATGGCGTCCAAGCGCACTAAATATGATGTCATGCGGATACACCCTATATAGCTGATCTATTACCCAATACAAAGTGTTGTTTTATAGCCTGGCAGGAAAATAACGATTTTTAACTTTAAATTGTTAAAAAAATGGACTACTTGCGATGAGTGAACTATATTTAATATAAATTTGAGTAATATTAATGCATTTCTTATATTATGTAGAAATTGTTTTCACTTACTTGTTCCAACAATTAAAAACATTTCTTTGCAAGTTGTCTATTGTTACACTAACATCCAATTATTTATTACATGTAAAATTTCCACCCAAGCATTATTACATTATTAATGATACATTACATAGTAGCATTACAATACAAATATCATAATTTATGATCGTGCATGTAAAACAATAGACAATTTAGTTTTGAACCATTCACGTATAGGGTGTATGCACATGACGTCATAATAAATGCGCTTCGGTGCCATAAGGGACCACTTGCAATGAACGAACTTTTTAAAATAATTTGAAATATTCTTAATGCATTTCTTACGGAAAAATCGTTTTCACTTATTTGTTGCAACAATTAAAAACATTTTATTGCAAGTGGTCCAATGAGCAACGAATAACATTGCTTAGCATAGGACAAAAGTGGGTTTTCACTTGTTTCTTTGAAAAATAAGTTGTTGTTTTTTTTGACCTTTTATTATTTTTCTCGCATACTTAAAAATCTAATTCAACTAGTTAAAAGCATTAATTCTCTCAAAAATATTGTTAAGTATTTTAAAATTAGCAAAATGTGTCATTTTCCATACTGGTCCATGTTATTTAGTACTCACTTATGGCGTTGACTTTAACATGAATTCAAGCACCCTATAAATAACGTAATTGATAATAATTCCAAAATTGTAGGGCACAACTGTTAGTTTTTAATAACATATAAGTAATTATTTACATACACGGAAAGCATAAATATAATAAATTATTTAGATACATATCAATAACTCTTTAGTACTAAACAATAACTCTCTTGCAAAAAGTCTAAAGAGTAACTCGTTAGTACAAACGTAATTTCTTTAGCAGTAAATAGTTAACTCTTTATATTCTAAAAAGTTTATTATGTATCTAAAGAATTTATTATGAAAAAAGTCTAAATACTAACTCTTTAGATAATTTTTTCCGTGTACGTAATATAATTACCACCCGTTGCACATCTTTACGCTTTGTCGCCATGTTTGTGGTGCCTAATGCATTGTCCAGCATGAGACAAACATAATTTTTTCTCATTTGTCGAATAAATAAAGTTTATTTTGACTGTAAGCACTTTTCTGATATTCTTCAAGCTTGTTAGAACTTACAAATAAGGCTCAGATTGAGCTTTGAAGCTTAGTTTGCTCTTGAAAAAAATGACGTTTCTTCTATGCTGGCCTATGTATTTCTCTAGGTCCATATAATAAAGAGGTTGAGCGCAGCACAAAACTCGTACATTCAATTTTATATTGCAATGGATTGTACTTGGTTCTAAGCCAATACGATGCCGTTCACCAGTTACGTCACTGATAAGGTGAACAAAATTGAAAGTGGTGATATGACGTCTTTGATGAATTTCTTTAAGCGGCGTGACCTTGGCCAAAACTTTTCCCGGAGCAACAAACCTCTTATATATATATGGACCTTGGATATTTCCAACCAACGAAATGGTGGCTCTTAAGGCGGGAAATTAGCTACTGCGGAATTTGACTAAAAAGTTGTAAAGGAGGAAAAATCTGAAATTTAACACAGTGATAGATTAGGGTAAGATAACTTAAAAAATTTAAAAATTTTGTGGGGTCACCATGCTAGATTTTGAATTACGATTTTTTGAAGTTTTAGTCCCATAAGAGCCCATGTTAATTTCAATAATTAATTTCTCTCTTATCTGATGGTCACGGGTGCTGAAATTTTTATCAAGGGTACCTGTTATCATTAACTTTAAGATGGCATCAAACGATTAGGAACTTTTCTTTTTAGATTTTGAGATACAAGTGAACTGAAGAGAACCCTTAAATATGATTGCAGCCGGTCTATAGCATAAATTATGCTGTTATGCATAAATGTTGCTGCCTTAGAAATATTCTTATTGACCCAGGCAGTTCATACATTATATATGTAACAGTACATGTTACAACAAGCATTGGTCTTGTCAACTTAGAGACAAACTAATAATAATACAATAATGTGGGTAAATACTTATAAATACATAAAATTACATTTAAGGGTTGTATATAGATGACTTGTATCTCAAATTTTAAAAAAAACTTTGAAACTTTATGATGGCATTTGAAAGTTAACAGTAACAGCTACCTATGATAACATTTTCAGAACCCGTGACCATCAGATAAGAGAGAAAATAGTTATTGAAATTAACATGGGCTCTTATGGGACTAAAACTTCAAAAAATCATAATTTAAAATCTAGCGCGGTGACCGCTTCCAATTTTTTTACATTTTTGAAGATACCTTATCCTAATGTATCACTGTGCAAAAATTCAGCTTTTTCTTTCCTTACAATTTTTTAGTCAAATCCCGCAGTACCTAGTTTCCCGCTTTAACAGCAGCATTTAATTAGTACGTATTTATTTTCATTTGTGTGAGTATTATTTGATTTAATATATATCTGTTATAATAAAATTGTTCATTTAGGACTGCCAAATAAAAATATCGACAAAAATTGAAATATTTTTTTTACTTGACAAAAAAGGAGAGAGAGCATATTCTGTCGACTTGCGGCGGCGTGTTTCATTATTTTTATGTCGAGCAAGAGGGAGAGAGAGGTGGGGGCGGTATTTTGTTAATATTATGAGAGAGAGAGAGAGAGAGAGAGAGAGAGAGAGAGAGAGATGAAATGTCAGAGATGCGTGGGCGAGCTTTGGGAATATTTTTTTCTCAAATAAAAAACACTGGAGTCAGTATATAACGATCTTTCTCTCTTGATGTAACAAAAAATATTCAGCAACAATTTTTCAGATTTCTTTACAAAAAATTTTATTACATTTTAAAGTTATTCTAAAAAAAATGCAAGATCTTGCAATATTTATAATGATTTAATTTTAATTCGGTATATTTAAAAATTGACAAATTTACATAAACAATGTATTTTCTAAAACACAGACAATAGTAACAGCGTAATAATTATGTTATCTAATTTTCATAACAATTTACATACATACGCATGGAAAAAAATACTACCTATATATGGCAGGAACATGAATCCTGTGTTTTCTTTAATTTGGAACAGGTATAGTTATAAACTACAATACCACTCAATCTAAGTGAGTCACACCTTTATTGTAGCATAGTGCACCTGCATTAGGTATTATTAGTATAATAATACCTGTGTTCTAGGTTATATGTCTACCAATTGCATTTACAGTATTTAAAGGCGTAGAACATCTTTAAAAAAATTATTAGAATATCCTAATTCCTAACATACCTAAATATAGATGTTGATTTGGTCGTAGTCATTGATTTCTAAATTATTTTACATTTACTAAACGACAGCTACGGGTTTATGACGTCACAGCTGACTAGTTCACGCGCGTGGAGGCGAGCTGTGACGTCATAAACCCGCAACTGCCATTTTGTGAATGGAACATAACGTCAAATCAACGTTAGTTAGGATGTTAGGATATTAGACATGTTTTATGTGCAAAGTGTTCTACGCCTTTAAATACCTGCCCGATTACTTTTGTCCATGTACAATCTACATAAATTACAGCATAAATTTAAAATAAACCTAATAATAGTTACATAAGCATAAATTATTAAGAGCATAAATATTATGTTGCACAACATAATTATTTGTGTTGTAATTTAGCATCATTTATGCTACAATTACATAATTGCAGTATAAAAAACATAATTTATTTTATCTGTGCAGTTTGATATTTTTGCTGCTATTATTATAATTTTTGTTATATAATTATTTTAGTAGTGGCTATATAATTTAGTTAAATAGGTAAGCATCGTAAATCAAAAAAATATGTAAATCAGAAATTAATTCCATTGTACATGAAAATACAACCATTTGTTGCAAAATAGGGGAGGAATGACAAAGCGGCGCAAAAATAATATTTTGTACCTTTTTGTTATTATATTTTTTATCTTTATTTATTTTTTTTTTTTTGATACTTAAAAAAATTGCTATACTCATTTAAAAATTTGCATTATTTTAAATATGTTGTCAGAATTAGAGAGAGAAAGAAGAGAGAGAGAGAGAGAGAGAGAGAGAGAGAGAGAGAGAGAGAGAGAGAGAGAGTAGTAGAGAGTAGAGAAATTATTGTGCCCATAATTCTTCAAAAAGAAAACTAATTTTCTTACAAAGTTACAAAAGTAATATAATATCATTTGCATATTTTATTATTCTTATCACTTTTATAAATAAAACAAAAACTTGTTTTTTAGTGATAAAATAAAAATAAATATAGTTAAAATAATAAATAATAATAATAATTATACCATAACAAGTAGATAGTGTTTCATAACTAAATATAAACACAAATAATCCTTATACAATATAGGATTATACATATAAAATAATAATGTCAACAATTCACATGATTGTCTAGATATATATGTTACATTACAAGGTCCACATATATAAGAGGTTAGATGCTCCGGGAAAAGTTTTGGCCAAGGTCGCGCAGCTTAAAGGAATTTACGAAAAGACGTCATATCACCGGGTGTATTTTTATTGACCTTATCAGTGACGTAACTGGTGAACGGCATCTTATTGGCTTAGAATCAAGTACATCCATCACAAAATAAAATCAACTGCACGGAAAACATAAATATAAGAAATTATTCAGATACATATCAATAACTCTTTAGTACTAAACAAAAACTCTCTTGCAAAAAGTTTAAAGAGTAACTCGTTAGTATAAACGTAAATTCTTTAGCGGTAAATAGTTATAGCTCTTTAGATTTTAAAAAGTTTAGTATGTATCTAAAGAATTCATTATGAAAAAAGTCTAAATAGTAACTCTTTAGATAATTTTTTCCGTGTGCGCGAGTTTTGTGCTGCGCTCAACCTCTTTATTATAATATATAGACCTTGGTTACATTATTATAAATTCTGACTCTAAATTTGAAATATTATTAATATTTGTTATTTATTGAACTAAAAAATGTTTACAATTTACAAGGCGTATTTGATTGCTATAACAATATGGAAACACTGCTATGGATTGTTGACTTTTTTCATAAATAATACAAGAGCAAAAGAAATATGTCATGATAGAAAGTTGTGGAGGTCTATCACTGGGTCAGGATAAAAACCATCTATGTTGTTGGCTTACCCCGAAAGGAATTATAAAATCATGATATGTATGTATGTAATAATAATTTTAATTTATATATTTCAATATAAATATATTTTATTATAGGGTGGTTTCATTCATGTTAAAGTCAACGTCATAAGTGAGTACTAAATAACATTGGCTGGTATAGGAAAATGGCACATTTTGCCAGTTTAAAAATACTTCGCCATTTTTTTGAGAGCATTGATGCGTAAACGGGTTGAATTAGTACCTCAAGTATGCAAGAAAAATAATCATGATCGAAAAATAGCTAATTTTTTAAAGAAAATAGCCAAAAACTACGTTTGTCCTATGCTGAGCAATAAATAAATAAATAATCGTCTTTATTCAAAAAAATGCATAGAAAAAAAAATACAAATTTTTGAAAGGGCGAGGTTTAAGCCTGAAAATATGTCTGGCCCACTCTTACACCTAACCGGACCCCAACAGAAAACATTATTTATGATAATCTTTGATTGCATACATAATTCTAATATGAGAGAAGTAGTAATAAAAAATACTACGTAGCAAGAGAACAAAAGAAAAAAAAGAAAAAGTTACAATATCTTTAAAAAAAAAATAATAATAATAATACTAAACTAGTAATGAAGAATAATAAAAAAAATACATTGCTCAAGAAGAGCATCGAAAAGCACTCAGAATGACGTCATGCGTACACACCCTTATATCATATTATATATATATATATATATATATATATATATATATATATATATATATATATATATATATATATATATATATATATATATATATATATATATATATATATATATATATATATATATATATTAAAACGTAATATTTTGCACTTAAAAGTTTTTTGTCTTCTTATGAGTATGAGAAAAACACGCTCTAGTTTTAGATGCTAAAATATATCATCACAATTCGTGAATACAAGTAACAGTAGCTTTTATAAAATATTTGTAAGTAAGTAAGTTTTACTTTGTCAGTTTTATGACTTCAGGAGACGTTCTGTAGACATTAAATAATCAACAATGCAAAAGTTTGCACTTTTTTTTCCTGCTACGAAGTGATTTTCAAACTAAGTTTTCACATCAGACAACTGCGCTGTGACAATTTTCAAACTACAATTTATGTTTACGTAACGACGTGTTCTATATTTACTGACACAACTCAAACACATCTGTATTGAGCAAACATATTTGAAGTCTATTGAATGTAAGATATTATATTATTATAGTACTGTCTTTTAGTATTGTTCACTACCTGGCTAGCTACTTCACCTGTAGTTATGATTATATTATAATATTTACCTTTGTACTACCTGGCTAGCTACTTCACCTGTAGTTATCATTTATAAGATTTATCTTTGTACTACCTGGCTAGCTACTTCACCTGTAGTTATCATTTATAAGATTTATCTTTGTACTACCTGGCTAGCTACTTCACCTGTAGTTATCATTTATAAGATTTATCTTTGTACTACCTGGCTAGCTATTTCACCTGTAGTTATCATGATTTATAAGATTTACCTTTGTACTACCTGGCTAGCTACTTCACCTGTAGTTATCATTATTATAAGATTTACCTTTGTACTACCTGGCTAGTGACTTCACCTGTAGATATCATTTTATAAGATTTACCATTGCATTTCCTATTCATTTAACTATACCATACTGGCCAACTTTCAGTTACCTGTTCAGGTAAGTCCTACCTACCTTTTGCAATGTTAAATAAGTTAGCCACTTAAATAATTACGGCTATATTGGTATAGCTACTTTACGTGCAGTTACCAATTATCATTATTATACTATTATTTACTTTTGAACTACCTGGCTAGCGACTTCACCTGTAATTATCTTTTCTTATGATATTTATCATTCTACCTAGCTAGCTACTTCATGCACCTGTAGTTATCATTTTTACATGCTTATACCTTCGTAATACCTGGCTATAGCTACTTCACCTATAATTATCATATATACCTTATAGTAATTAGAAAAGTCGTGATGGTTTAACTTATACACGTTGCATTTAGTTACATAAAAATATAAATGTTTTTGCGTGGTTTGAAAAACAATTTACAAATTTTTAAATCTCTACTAAATAACAACTCCAAACAATTAAATACTCACGTTTAAATTATTGCTGCCACAACAATGCTATTCAATTGTTACACATTGGTAAATACACTGGAGACACGTGTCGACACGTCAAGTGACACGTGTCAAAGAAATAAGTATTTTCCCTACAGCTGTTTTGTGTGAGACAACGAGAGAAAGAGAGATGTGCTCACAGACTCCGCAAGGAGCGAACTAAATGTACAGCGAGCAGCTAGCAACACATGGGCGATATATCGATCATATAATATCGATATATATATAAATATCGATTTATATATAATAATAATATCGTAAAAGTGGATAACATTATATTACGACATTCTTATTGTCTTTCTGAGATAAAAATATTGCACTGAGGCTAGAAATATTAAGGGATTATAGCTAAAACCCTCGTGTGTGGGCAGCTTCGAAGTGGACTCCTTACTTTTTGTGATATATATATGACATTATAGAAAGTCCATGGTAACAACTCTGGTCCTATATAGGGTGTATGCGCATGACGTCATACTGAATGCGCTTAAACATCATACTGGAGCAATGAATAACATTGCTCAGCATAGAACAAACTTTATTTTTTTACTATTTTCTTATAGGGAATAATCAGTTAATTTTTTGTTTTATTATTATATTTATCGCTGACTTGAGATATTAATTAAATAATAAATGCTCTAAAAAGTATTGCTTAAAGCCATAGACCACATAAAATAACATGTGCTTTTTAATTAATAAACACGAAATGGGATCTTCAAAGCTGTTGACAATTTTTACCAGAATGTTAATGTATCCCCCCCCCCCCCCCCCCGAGAGAACGTGAAAATACTGTAAAGTATGCAATTTTGCTTGACCATTCATGTTTATGACGTCAGAAACATGCACAAATTAGTAACAAATGTTGTGCGGGTTGCATTAATCGAAATTTCTGACCACTGCTACGGAGCTAGCTGGGTTTTGACTTTTGAGACTATTTATGTAAGTCCCATCAAGTGTTTTGTGATATAACTGCTTGTGTTTTCCCTGTTCTATTCATTTGAGTAAATATTTTTAAAATGGCAAAATGTGCAATTTTCCTATGCAACCCATGTTATTGAGTGATCCAACATGGCGTCGACTTTAATATGAATGCATACACCCTATACAACTATACATTCTTTATTGTACAAGGCACTGCTTATCATACAACGGAATGATTTAATAACTTAAGTATTAATAAATAAATGACGTGATTTTGCATTAATTCCACTGAACCTCGAGGACAGGCATTTACATGTCATATAGAAAGCTGCAATTCTTGGCACAGCTAACATCGTGCGCAAAGTGCTTAGTTTGTGACCCCTCTATATGCCACCTGCAGTTTCTGACATAATTGGTACAGAATTATTCTCACCCTTCACCTTGAATCAAGTAGGATTCCGGTGTTGGTGGTACAGAAGAAAAAAATAATAATAATAATAATAAAAGCGTCATTGATTAATAGCAATCTTTATGTTATTTTCCATAAAACGTTGTAATAATACGTTCACTTTGTAACAAAAGTTGGATTTATAAAGGTGTAAAGTTAATTTAAAATTTAGTAGTGTATCTATTGATTTTATTGTGGGTCTATACTTTTTGAATCTGAGTGTATTTATATATATAAAAAAACAACAACTTGTAATTAATCAAGGTCCATATAATAAAGAGGTTGAGCGCAGCACAAAACTCACGCAATTGATTTTATTTTGTGATGGATGTACTTGATTCTAAGCCAATACGATGCCGTTCACCAGTTACGTCACTGATAAGGTGAATAACAATACACCTGGTGATATGACATCTTTGGTAAATTCCTTTAAGCTGCACGACCTTGGCCAAAACTTTTCCCGGAGCATCTAACCTATTATATATGGACCTTGGTAATTAATAAATAAATGGGGATTTAAAAAAATAAATATTAAAATACTAATAGATGCGTACCGGAAGGAAATGAAAAAAATGCACAATAATGGGAGTAAATGCCAACATCAATGCATTCTTTGCCACCCACCGCACCCGCTCTATATCTTGGCCTGTGTAATATGTATATATGGCAATGTAGCCATATTTACGATTTTTCCATAAGCTACTAATAAGCTACTAATACACCTAATCAAACACTTATTACAATAAAATGTTATATAATATATAAAATTCACAACCTATTTTGGTATGTTTTGTATACTGATTGAGGGAGACAAAAGAATGAATAAACAATTTGGAAATTCGATCAAATGTTGTAAGACTAATTAGTAGTTACTAATATAGGGTGTATGCGGATGACGTCATATTTATTGCACTTGGAGGCCATACTGGGGTAGTGAACAACATTGCTCAGCATAGAACAAACATAATTTAAGCCAATTTTCTTTGGGAAATCGCTGGTTTTAAAGTGGCAAAATTATTATTTTTGTCCTATGGCACCCACGTTATTGAGTTATCCAACATGGCTTCGACTTTAACATGAATACATACATACATATTGCTATTGTTACAATATTCGCTTATTTTCAACAATGGCAATTTAACATAATATAATTGTACTAATTTTATTGTAGAGAGTAAAGTTGTTGTTGCCTTCATTAACATTTGAAATGAGATTTCTGATTACGTAGACAAACGTATATTATGATAAATTATTTAAACTGTAGAATTAAATTGTAGATTTTGCTAGGTTTTTATTACCTGCTCAGAGCCTGTGGGTTGTGTATATGTAGCAATGTTTACTACCATATAGTATACCTGTACTGTGCTTTTTTATATATATATTTTTTAACTATATGTATTAATAACATATATGATATCATGTTTGCGTTAATTAAACATAGAGATCCATAATTAAGAAATAAAAATGTAGCAATTTTTTATCTTTACTATTTTTCTTAATTAACGTTTTTTATTGCGTTATTTATTTTGTGTTTAAATTAACCACGTAATAATTGTGGTACATACATAACTGTAATAATGTTTTGTATGTAAATTTATTTATGATTGTAATAAATCAGCGACTTTTATTTTTATATGACAACGTTTGTATATACACGAAAAAAAATTATGCTAATTTATTTTCAACATAATGTAATACAACATAATGCTATATATGCATATAACTACTTTTTTACAAATTATAAATATTATGTTGCTTACTATAATTATTTATGTGATTCTAATTTATGCTGCATTTATGCTGCGAAGACATAAATGCAGCATAAATTACGTAATTTACCTTTGCTATGCATTGAGATATCCCATATTTTCACTGCATAAATAAAGGTTATCGGCTTAAAAAAATCTATGGCTTAAAACACGTAAAAGTATGTCTAGTATTTCTCATTTATATTTCTCCGGAATCGATGGAGTAGTTTTCTAAAAATTCGCAAAAAAAAAAAAAAAAAAAAAAAAAAAAAAAAAAAAAAAAGTTTTTTTTTCTCATATGCGTAATGTTAAAGCCCTTGTCAACTTACTTTTTTATCATTTAGAATACTAGATTGATAATTATCATACCTTATTATCCATGATATATAGACACCACCACGTTGATTTTGTATTTATTTTCATTTGGACTGTTATATCACGTATCTGACGTCACAATGTACCGCCGCCAATCACAGTCACCGCTCTGGTCACGTGATAAATTTAAGTCCCTCCTTCAAGTTCTTTACCCCTATCACGACACCATCTTTACATTGTGACGTCAGATACGTGATATAATAGTCAAAATGAAAATAAATACAAAATCAACGTGTTGGTGTCTAATTCATGGATAATATAAGGTATGGTAATTATCAATCTAGTATTCTATACTAGATCCTTATAGCTTTCCCCGCGTCTCCCCACCCGCGCGCTAAACTGATAAGCTCCATTAGATACATACATTATACAGTATACATCAGTTTTGATGTGACACCAAAATCACGAGTTATATAGTTTTGAGGGAATTGAGGGAAACATTGATATTTTATAATAATAGAGAATAGAGATAACACATACCACGATATGATACAATACCACAATGTTTGCTCACTGCTCTAGCTCTATTAGACAGTCAACTATTACCTGCTTTACCCACGGATATACAAGCTTTACCTATGCAATGATATCTGGTTATAAATACTTGATGAGCATGCAGGAAACATTGATGTGATGAAAGTTTGGACAATAATAGTTTTACATTTCTTGTATATAATATAATAGAAGTTGATAATATATTATGATATATGACTACGACATTCATAAATATTATAGCTCGTTCTGTAAAGTAAAGTGAATCTCAATAACAGAGTGATTGGCTGACCAACAAAATAAGACACATTCATTGGTTGAAATTATTTTTGAGCCGATAAAAGTAAGTTGCATATTGAGACTGGAACTTTTTTTGGTAAGTTTCTTTCCATTCTTATCAAGTTCAAAGTTCTAAAAGAAGAAATTGACTGATAAATGAACAACTCTTTTGAAGCCGACTATAAGCAATTTCGCTCATATCCGCTTCCTTTTCGACTTACTGCGCATGCGGAGTAAGTTGAAACGGAAGCGGATGTGACCGAAATCGCTTATAGTCGGCTTCATAACCGTTGTTCCTTTACTAGTCAATAACTAACTGTGCTGAAAATGAGCTAGCATAATTATTATACGTGTTTATTTTTTACGTAAAATGAATAAATTATAAAGCATCATATTATATTACGTAATTTATTCTTTTCATGTAGACAGATATTGTAAAAAAAGATGCAATGCTTATGTCTGCCACTGTGTTGGCAAGTGGTGCCTTATTGATCGTAACAAAAAAAAAAAAAAAAAAAAAAAAAAAAAAAAAAAAGCGACAACATTATTAAACAATTACAATATTTTGTCAGTCTTCTTCTCCAAGTACGCAATGCAACTTAAGAAATTACAATTTATAGTAATTATGTCGTTTATACAGCATTAATTACTTGTTTCCCCCTTTCTATTGTAAAACCACATTTTTTTTTAAGAACAGTACGTATACCATTCAGTGATATACTAATGTAACCATAAACATTGTGAAAACAAGAAAACATTTTCTCATTCTTTCTCATCCTCTCTCTCTGGGCAGTATCACTCTGATAGAAACGAATTGTGATAGAAACGAATTCTGTTCGACACTCTGCGTGCACTCAGGTAAGACAGGTGTGCAGCGTGAATGCCGATTGCATTGAGTGACACCTGAATCTAAGCTCTCTTTGAAAACATAATATAATGTATTGTATAATATAATGTTTAATAAAAATAAAATAATTCAATCTAATAAGAATAAGTATTATAAAAATTATAATATGCTAGTTTTTTCCGTGGATGAAATTGTCGTGCAATTATAAGAATATTAAGTAATATTTTTAAATTTCTAAATATAAATTATAAAATGAAAATAAAAATAAATAAAAAGCTCAACTTGTCAACATTTCGATTATACAATAAATATCATGGATTATAATATTATATTATCCTTGCACTTTAATAACAATAACTATAACAATGCTTGCTACCTGCGCGCATACCTGTTTCAAGATAGGGAATTTAACATTGTCGAACAGAATTCGTTTCTAACAAAATACGCTTCTATCACATTTCGTTTCTATCACATTGCTCCCCCCCCCTCTCTCTCTCTCTCTCTCTCTCTCTCTCTCTCTCTCTCTCTCTCTCTCTCTCTCTCTCTCTCTCTCTCTCTCTCTCTCTCTCTCTCTCTCTCTCTCTCTCTCTCTCTCTCTCTCTCTCTCTCTCTCTCTCTCTCTCTCTCTCTCTCTCTCTCTCTCTCAGGTAATGTACAGTACCTTTAAGCCATATAGACCACATAAAACAACATGACTTTGTGCTTTTTAATGAATAAACACTTTGTGCTTTTTAATGAATAAACCATGGATATATAAACAGGATAGGAAGCTATTGTTGAAAAAACGATCCCTTAATGATGTAATTCAAATTTTCGCCGCAACAATGCAAGAATACAAAATTACGTATAAAAGTGGCGCTGTAGTCTGCGTGTGAATTTTAAAATTCACACACAGACTACAGCGCCACTTACATTTTACATGTTGATTGTTGCGGTGAAAATTGGAAGTACATCAACAAGGGTTCGTTTTTAGTATAGGGCAATAACACAGGAGCTCACGAGCCTGGAATAAACACAAAATGGGATCTTCAAAACTGATGACAATTTTTACCAGAATATGTTAATGTAGCTCCACGAGAGAACGTAAAAATACTGTAAAATATGCAATTTGCGTGACTATTCATGTTTCTTGTGCCAGAAACATGCAAAAATTAGTAAAAAATGTTGTGCGGGTTGCATAAATCGAAAATTTCTGATCACTGCTACGGAGCTACAGTTGGGTTTTGAGACAAACTAAAGTTATTTGTTATTTATGTAAGTCACATAAAATGTTTTGTGATATACACGCTTACGTTTTCTTCTGGTCTATTGCTTTAAGTTGCATTCACATATTCTTAAAATTATTAAAACTTTACGCAGGAAAATAGTTTTTCCATTTACAACAATGCTATTTTACAATTGCTGCGCAATGTTATAACAAATTTAAGAATATATGTATGAATGCACCTTTTACAGTATATTATATACGTTTATATGTGTGTCGTAAAGTTTCGAAATTATATTACACTTTTTTATAAATCCCTAAAAGGAAAAAGAGAGAAAAAAGATGTAAAAAAAAAAGTAAATATTTTATTTGGGATGAGAGTGAATGAAATACGTGATAAAGTCACTTGAACCTTAAATATAGATACGCACAATATGAAAAAAGAAAAAAAATAATTTTGCCTTGACAATAAGAGGAAACATAATATAGATTTCAAATCAAATACAATAGCATCAATATAGAAAAGCTACCTTTTTTTCCTGTTTTTTTTTTTTTTTTTTTTTTTTTTATCATAATGCGGGAGATTTTTATTTGATCAATGTCTACAACCCCCCCCTGAACTACAAACATGTCACACGTATTTCACATTTGAATGTTCTGTGTGTTTCCGTATAAAAGATACAGTATATAGATAAAACATTTCATTGCAAATATAAATATCTATAGTTACCTATACATTGTTCTTGTTTTATTGATTAATAAAGGAACAACTGTTTTGAGGCCGACTTTAAGCAATTTTGCTCACATCCGCTTCCGTTTCGATGTACTGCGCATGCGTAGTAAGTACGGAAGTGGGATGTGACTGAAATTGCTTAAAGTCGGCTTCAAAACAGTTGTTCCTTTTTTAGTAAATTGTGTAAGTAAGTAAGTAAGTAAGTAAGTAAGTAAGTAAGTAAGTAAGTAAGTAAGTAAGTAAGTAAGTAAGTAAGTAAGTAAGTAAGTAAGTAAATTTAATTGATGTTGCGCCTAATATAATACACGAAAAGATGCAACTAAAAAGACTATAAACATAACCAGAAATAACTTTATTCCATATTCTAAATGAAAACCTCGTTCTGAATAGATTGATACGTGATTTTTTTTATTTTTGAGTTCATTGTAAAATATATTAAAACATGTGAATACGATTTAAATCATAAAAATAAATTAATAAATTATATTATTATATTCTCTAACTTTTTTTTTTTTTTTTTTTTTTTTTTTTTTTTTTTTTTTTGCTTTAAATATTTTTTAATTGTAACCGGTTAATTACTAAGTAATTGCCGCTTATACCAGATAGCTATAAACAATTTTTGCTATATTTATAAGGTGTGTGCGCATGACGTCATTTGAATGCTTTTCGATGATCTTCTTGAGCAATGAATAAGCTATTGAGGAAATTAGCTATTTTTTTTGTCATTATTATTTTTCTTGCATACTTGAAAAACTAATTCAACCTGTTAACAGCATCAATGCTCTCAAAAAAATTGATAGGTAGTTTTAAACTGACAAAATTTGTCATTTTCCTATACCGGCCAATGCTATTTAGTACTCACTTATGGCGTTGACGTTAAGATGAACGAAACCACCCTATATGATGTATGTTAATTGTTTTGTTTCTTCATATTATTATTACTTTCCTATTATTATAAGTTTGTATTATGTAATCAAAGATTTCCTGGATGTTTTCTGTTGTGGTTAGGTGTCAGAGTGGGCCAAACATATTGTCAGATTTAAACCTCACCCTTGCAAAAATTGTATTTTTCATTTTCTTTTATGCTTTATTTGAATAAACATGATTATTTATTTATTTACCATATATCACGTACAAAAAAAAAACTACTTAATATAAAATATTTTATTATACAGATTTGAATAAGTCTTACAAATGGGACAAAGTCTTAAAACAAATGGAAACTACGACCAGGGGAAATTTATGGGACAGTTTAACAACTCTGGGGCCCAAGTTTCAATTTTAGCTCAATATAAATATGATTTTCGTAAACTGTGTCACTTTTTACACCTACTTTGATCCTTTCATTGACGAGATCGGATTTTTTTTTCAGTCCATATAAATACATGGGTTTTAATGTAAATAAGATATAAGATAAGATAAGATAAGATAAGATATAAGATAAGATAAGATATAAGATAAGATATAAGATTTTATTACGTTCTATGTCTTTACAGAGTAGAACAAGTCAAATAACACAAAATACATCAACAAAAAATAACATGTAGAATCACTATATGGCTGTTACACAGGATATTAATAAAAAAAAAAATAATAATAATAATAATAATAATAAGGAAAAACTTATTATACTTATTAT